>ARYC01005187.1:0-52049 GCA_000711775.1 Oxytricha trifallax | reverse complement strand
TTCTTTAGTCTTATGAACAGAAAGATTATCAACAAACAGTATTATCTCTTATTCAGGGTACTTCTCTCTCAGCTGTTCTTAGAACTTTATATACTGCTCTGTCTTAATAGAGCGAGGATGAATAACATAAGTTTCTAAACCAGTATCTTCACAAATTCCTCCAAGAATTGCCATCGTTTATACCTTGACTTTCTAGTCATATACTTCTATATTACTATGCCTCTTATACCAAGACTTCTAGATGAAAGTGTTGAAGGTACACTCAGCCTCGTCAGCTTGTATAAACTTAATATTATTCTATTAGGCTCTGCATTTAATTATAAATATAATTTAAGTTGTTGTTGTAAAATGGCAGAGTGAAATCAATTACTCTCTTGATACGATTTGCACATTTGTAAGAGATACCATTTCGTTTATAAATGTTTGCTATAGACTAAGGAGAGATCTTCAACTCAGGGAAATGTCGGTGAAACATGGTAGCTCATTGGTCGAGAGAGAAGTGAGCCCAATACTTCAAAGTTATCATTAATAAGATAGTCAATATGCTTCTATAGAAACTTTGACAACCTCTTAGGCTAAGAATTTAGCTACTATTTCTTTACTTATAGTGCTATAAGTCATTGGGAGCGAACAGTTGATGGACTTCGCTTTAAGAGCAGTGCAATTGACTTATAATTAAGAACTGGTTTGACTTATTCACTGAATTTATTACATCCAAATCGCAGTTTATAAACTAAATCTATATAATCTTCATCATAAATAGACCCCAAAAGCTTGCTATTTTTGTCTCGCATTTAATTAATAACCCCGACCTATAACAAATTCCTTACAAATCAAAGCACTTATAAACCTCATTAAGGGGTTTTGAGGTTTTGAATGGGGTGAGTAAATAAATTAGGTCAAATTGCAAAATGAGAAATAGAAATTTTGCGAAATTTAGGGTCTCTATTTATGATGAAAAATATTAAGATTTACTGTTGCAGCTTTTGTATGGTACGAGAGTTAATATACAATAAATCAAACCAGTATTGAACTCTAGCAAAGCTCTTACACAAGATTGACTCAGCTAATAGGTATCACTGCATGTTAACTGTTTAGCATTTTATTTCTGGTACTTGAAAACATCCTGTATAAAAATAAAAGTTCACTTAGACCCATATTGACTACCTCTGTGACTCTAAGACTTTAAAGTATTGGACACACTTTCCTTTTGACTAGCGAGCTGTAATGTTTCATCGCAGGTTTCCTGAAATGAGTATCTCTCCCTAGACTATAGCCAAAATATATAGAAGAAATGGTATTACTTTCAAGACTGTCAACAGAGTGAAGAGATTTATTGATTTTACAGTGTCATTTTATAGTAATAATTTAAACTATATATATGATTAAATGCAGAGAGCTATTACTAACATCAAGTTCATACATACTGATGAAGCAGTGTTTACATTAAACACTTTTATTAATAAGTCATGGTATAAAAAGTATGATAATATAGAAGTCTATGACTAAAAATTAAAGGTTGTTACTCATGCAATTTTATCTGGTATAAGTGAAGATTCTGGCTTTGAAAGTTATGTCATTCACCCTCGCTCTATTAAGCGAGAGTAGTATATAGAGTTCTTACATAAGCTAAGAGATAAATATAATAATTAAGAGATTATCCTGTTTGTTGACAACCTCTCAGTTCATAAGACTAAGGAGTCAAAGAAAGCTTATGAAGAGTTAAACATAACTCCTGTATATATCGTTCCCTATAGCCCACAGTTTAATGGAATCGAGTTCTATTGTAGTTAAATTAAGACCCACTACAAGAAACTGCTGCTGTATCACCTTATGCATGACTTGCCCATCGATACAGTAGACTTAATTCAAAGCAGCTGTAAGAGAGTGAGCTTAGATAAGACAACAATTTTTGCAAGAGAGGGAAGAATGAATGAATGTTTATAAGTTTTAGATTTAAATGAATGAATAAGTTCTCATATTAAACTAACCAATAAAGGGGTTTGGCTTCTTTTTTTTCTCCTCTTCTTATGGCTTGCTTAGGCCCATATCTCTTCTCTTAGAGCCAGCTCCTGAATCTATGTTCATTTCATCTTGCTTTTAAACATCTTTATATAGTCTCTTGCTCACTTCATGAATGGTTTATGACTTTCTCTCTCTCTGTGAACCTTTGCATGCTCTTTCATTAGGAATATACCAGTTCCAGGTTTCCCTATAAAGCTATCAATCAAAGCTTAGTAGAGAGGTAATGATGCTTCTCTAGTTATTTAAGCCAAGCCTCACTTATAAGTATGCTTGCTTCTTTTAATATTCTGGAGAAATAGAATATCGTTTCTTATGAGCTTCTTCAATTATTTCTCTAAGATACTTCTCTTTTAATGTAGCAAGAACACCAAAAAGAAGTTCCACTCTGGAAGTTTGTTAGAGAGTTGTTTCTTGGTAGGAAGATAACTTCCAAATCTTCATCTTTTATCACATCCTCGTAAAGATTAGTGACTGAAATCTTTGGGTAGTTTGGTATCTCTATCAACTTAATTTCATTGTAATGAAGGCTTTCTTCTCATTACAGAGTATGGCTTTTAAGAATGAAATTTTGGTACCTTCCATCGTTGGATGGAATAATCCCTCTATAGTATATGATTAGGTATATGTCACATACTTACCATGCTGAGTGAGGTATCGATAGAGATCTTCCTTACTTCTAAATCTTGAGATCATTTCTTAAGCTTCAACCCTCTTCATTGCAGTACTTATAGATTCCATCCTTGTTCCTTCTCTTCTTATTGAATTTCAAATTTTAATATATAGAGTTCTGGATCCTACTGCTTAAAATCTTAGTATTAAATATGGGCATCTTATAGGAGGTCAACCTTGTAAAGATACATGGAGAAAGCTGGCAGAAGCTGTTACAAACTTCAGAGATGGAGCTCCATTTTTATTAATTTAGTTCCTTTAAATTAGTACTGAATTTGTTTAAATTAAATTAGTACTGGTACTAATTCCGTTTAATTTTAATTGGTACCAATTTAATAGTACAAAAATTAAATTAGCAGCTAGTTTTAAACTAATGAGATTTTAATGGAAAAGTTCAAAAATTGTTCAAAACCTAATTAGTTCCAGAACAAACCTGAATTTTTTCTAAATTGGTACCAATATTAAAAAATTAAGCATGAAATTAAAAAATTTATAGTTATAATCATAACATAAATATGATATCTAACACTTTAAAATATACCAGTTATTATATCTAAAGAGGTTATTAGAGCATTATAATAGAAATTTAAATTTTAATTTAAAAATGGCGGCTAACTTGAATCGCAAAGCAGTCTCTCTTGATAATGAATAATAATGCCTAAACTTTAGCTAAACTAAAAAGCTAGAGATCATCTACGTTGAAATAGAACTAGATCTTAAAGCACTTGAGTTTGAAGCAGATGTCTTCATAATTGAAGTAATAAATCAGAAGGAGACCACAGAGATAACAGAGATAGGAGTTTTAGTATAGATTGGTTATGTTGAAGAAGAAATAGAACTGCTTCCAGTATAAAAAATAAAAAAGTTTTAATGTCAAGACTGCTAGAACTTTTTTTCAATTGAATAAAGCCTGAAGAGGCATGAAAGAGATAAGTTCTGGAAAAGCTAAAGTATATTTCAAACACGAAAAAGTAGATGGCAGGTGCTAGTGCACTACTTGTATGAAGTCATACACTCACTCAGATAAAGTTAAAAGGCATATGGAAAAGCATCATTTAAGCGAATTGCTCATTAAAGATGAGGAAACTTAAAAGCTTGTGCCATCTAAAAGAAAACATAACTCTCTTGAGTCATAAAGAGAGTAGTAAGAGAGGCTCAAAAGACAGTAGCGTTTTTAATCAATGACCCTACCCGCAGATGGACTTTTATTTCATGTCATTAAGAAAGAGCTATATATATATCTGCATTGAATGTAATTAATATTGACAGCTGTATTGAAAATTACTTGCATTTTGACCTGCTAAGCAAGGTTAAACTTATAGTGCTAGATGAGTATGCTTACAAAGTATATCCATTCAAGTATCTCATTAAAACGAGTAGAATCAAAATGAATTTGCATATTAATAAAAGAATCTAGAGAGAGGCTTAGAAAAAATATTTTAAAAATTACTTAGACTCGATGGAGATATTCTTGTTGTATTAAGACTGAAAAGTTTAAAATCATTTTGAGAGAGTATCTCTATCAAAATAGATACCTAAATGATTTAAATGAGATAATTTCCGAAATGATTAAGGGTGTATAAAAGCTTCATGAACTTAGTATGTACAGAGAGATTTAAAGCATTAAAATGTTATGTTTAATCTCTGTTCATTAGAAATAGTAGTCATTGATTTCAATAGATCGATAAGATAAGAAATAGTGACTTTGGTTAAGGTGCCTGGCACATCAGGATACTTTTAAATCAGAGAGAAGTGGAAAAATGGCTCTGTCTAGTGGGATGTTTGGGCTGTTGCCGCAATAATCATAGAGTGCGATATGGAAAGTATGTCTTACTTTGGAACAAATCAAGTAAAATAATCAATAAGTTTGGCTTCTAAACAAATATAACAGGTAGATGTCTGCAATGAAATTAAGAAGCTTGTAGAGATGATAATCGTAAAAGCTCAAGCTTATCAAAGATAATCATTAGAAGACGTGCATGAACCACTACAGAGAGCTAGATTCAAGAGGTACCACAAAGATAAGCAGATTAAATTCTTCTGATTTAAGTAAACTAATAATCATTAAAATTTACATTAAATTCATATAAAACTTGCATTTTCTCTACTAACCCCAATAAGACCCCAACTTTTTCCTACAAATCAAAGCACTTATAAACCTTACTATGGGGTTTTAAGGTTTTCAATAGTAGATCATTTAGCACATTTTAAGTTTATGGAACTAGCAATCTATGAAGATTAAGAATGATGCAAGTATTTTTTATTTAGATTTAATTCTTCAATTTTGGTTAAAATTGTTCGAAATAAATTATGACAAAAAATTTTGCTATGCTGGTACTTTTAGCAATTACTTATCTCAGAGTTTTAAAACAATTGACTGAGAAATGAATGCCGCATAACTAGATCATTTATTGATACTTTTCAGTGAATTTATACTTAGAAATCAATAAAGATATGATAATTTGAGTAAAACAATGATAGACCTTAATTCTTAGAGAGAGGGAAGATATTCGAAAAAATATATGGCAAATATTCTGCTTTCAGGTACATTGGACAATAACTATTTCAAGAGTTTTGAGAAAGGAAGAATGTATGGCACGCAAAAAAATTATCTTTTTAAATTTAATCAAGTCAAAAATTTTGAGTAAAAAGCATTTACATTTTTTTAAATTTTTTTGTGATAGATAAAATTCTTAATATTTTCACATATTTCAAAGTAAAAGTGAAAAGTACAATGCTTGATTTTTCTTATCTATGAAAAGTTGCACTTTATTAAACTAAGTATTTTTATCATAATTCTTATTTTATTGAAACTCTAGTAACAAAGATAAATTTTATAATTTAGTTTTAATTCAGCCTTATCTTTTTGATTTAATTATCATGATTTGAGTAAATAAAGCACAGTTTTTTATGGGATATTTATTAGGAAAAATAGTGTGAAATTTCGAAGTTTTGGTAGTATTTAAATAAATGTTAAATAATTTTGAAAACATTTAAAATTTAAAATTACATAATAGACAATTATTATTAAAAATTCTTATAATATATATATTGTATTCCAAAATATACCAATTTTAAACCGAAATTTTTAATTAAATTTAATTTTAAATAAAAAACATAATAAGTTTATTTAATTTTATTTAATTTAAATATAAAATAATTATGGGATTATAAATAACGTTAACTGTTAATCATTGATTATAATTTATTAATATTTTATATATTATTTTTAAAAATGTTTTTACTTTATAAAGATAAATAATTTATATATTAATTATAATAAAATCAAATACCAATATGTTTTTTAAATAATTAATTCTTTTCTGTTTAAAATTTACTAAAATACATTAATTCCAAATAATCTAAAGTAAATTGTATATATAAAAAATAACTGACAGTTCATAACTTTAAAACTGATTTGTTAAATTGAATCATAATTTTGCTCAAATTAATCACTTAATAAAAACCAAAATAAGTAATTTTAAATTTAAAAACAATTTGTTTAATTTTTTTATATACTAAAGCAATTTAAAGCTTTATTAGATAATTCTAAATAATTAACTTACAAATCGAAGACAATTATTTATTGCTTTAATTTTCGTCATTAATGAACTAGATTATTTAGAAACTTTTAACAAGAAAAATAAATAGAATTATCATTATTTGATACTAGAATTTTGAATAAGAGCATTAAGTCTAAACTAAAATTGAAACGAATTACATTACATTTTAATGTGAATTACATAAATAATTACTTTTTAAAAAATGAATGGTAATCATTTCTAGTAAATGTTCTAAGATTTACCATTTAAACTTTTAAAATATACTATTATTTTTATCCTGTCAAATTTTCAATAAACTAGTTAAATAATTAATTCTTTTATGAACCTATTTATTAATATTATTTAATGCTCTATGGAAATTAATACTGGGGCTAAACAAGTCAGAAAGATAAATCAGATAGTTATATGTTTTGATTTTTGGGCATCCGCTCAAAATTACTCCAAGGACCAGGAATACTAAGTCCCATATTCTGGACATAATAGCTTCAGCACCGTGTTCATTAACCGATTGCCTCGGGAAGGTTAATGTGGTCTTTCGCTACTTTGCATGTCTATCTGTTTCATTGACTTTCCTTTATGAGTGCTTGTGATTCAGGTAAAACCCCTTCCTATCAAAGACTTATTGCAAAAGGAAAACCCCGAATGATATTTTACTGGAATTTTCTTTTGCAAGTCCTTGTAGTCTCGCTCTTTTCCAGTAAATAGAGTTTAATCTGAGATCCGAGCGGTATGTCTCTTAACTCTATCCTATCCTTGATGCACTCAACCCAAGATGCAAGGATAGGTGTATCACTAAGAATAATACGACATATATGATCAATGGTCGACTAATTTTTATTGGTATGGTCCCCCTATACCTTGCCTGATGTATACTGAGGATGTTCTCAGACCCAGAACTTAACTCGTAAAAGTTGAGTGCTCTCACGGTTTAAAACTCCGGGGCTTATATTCCCAACTTACAAGTAGGTCGTAATCTATAAATTTATTAACTTATTTGTAGATTGATTTTCTTAAAAGATTGAAAAATTTGTTTTAAATTGAGCTTTAAACAATAAATTATTACTAAGCTTTCAAGACAAAAAAAAAGATAAAAGCATAAAATAATAAGATATAAGGTGGTTTAGAAATAATTAATTATCTTTTTATATATTGTATTTCTTATAATTTTGTAATTACAATCACTGCTTGAAAAAATTTATTTATAGCAGGAATTGAACCCTTCACACATTATTTAATAGTCAGTATGTTAAACCAACTAATCTCTATATCAACTTTTCTGTTTTACTTCCCTTATTTGCATTTATATATGATTAGAGAAATTTCAAATACCTCTCTAAATTAAAATCATGATAATTGCAATTTCACTTAATTAAGCAATAGAATTACTTGTAGTACTATAGAAACTCCTATAGCTGATTCCACAAGAGTAAAGAAGAATAGCATTTAAAATTTGAGATTTTTCACTGTTGAAAAAAAAAAAGCAGAATTTAGGTAGTAAAAGATGAGAATTAAAAATAACACAAATAGCAAAGAAACCCAATTTAGATAATGAATTAGAAAAAGAGAGATAATAACAATTAATATTATAAATTGATTAAGTTTCTAATCATCTATACTTAAGCTTAAAATAATTATGGTTTTGCTATTACTATTTACATTTTATATCTTTCACTTTTATATCACCCCCCATATCTTTCTTCACTTTTACTCTTGGGGTTTTATTTGTTATAGAAAAATGAAAAATAAGAAAAATAAATTATTAATGATTCACATTAAATTTGCATTTTTAAAAAAAAAATGTTATATAAATCGATTTGAGAAAGAAAAATTGAAAAATTCAACCTTTCATTTAAGTGAAAAAATTTAATTATGCATAAATATTAATTAGTTTATTCAAATATAATAATTTAATTTTATTAGAAACAAATAAAATTGATTAGAGAGTATCTTTTGCATTTAATTAATTTTTCACCTTTCACAGAGCAGTCCATAGTTCCATTTCTACGATCATTCTTGAAGAAATCAACTAATTTATTTAAAAATTAATTAAATTTTTAAAAAATAATACTTACTAATTATTATAATATAAACTATTGTTTAAAAGCTCTCCCAATCGCAAGACTCTTCAAACCCTTTAGTCGGTATAACTTAAAATACTGTTTCAATAACTGGCTTTTTATTGAGTGGACTGAAGTTAAAATAAACATAATTTTTAATTTAATTGTATGTAGTCATTAAATATAAAAAAAGTGCAATTCATCGGGGTCGGGACATATTGTTCCTAAACCAATTGCCATATTTGATAGTAAAAGTACGTAAAAGATTAACTCAAAAATTTATCTCTTCATAGAATAATTAACTGATTAATATCCAAAATTGTTATAGTATAATTGAATAATCTAGATATATGATAAAAACGATTGTATTATATATTTATTCCTTAAGTTTACCAAAATTAAATATTAAATTTTGACAGATAAAATAAAAAGTAATACTTCAAATAAGAAAAAACGAATATAATTTGTAATATGGAATTTTAATTTAAAATCAGATTTTAGCATTTCACTGTTTATGACCTGGCAGAAATATTGGAATTTGAATTAAGAATGGAAATATAAACTTATAGTGAGAAGAGTGGATTTAAAATTTATTTGTATATGTTATAATAATATTTTTTTATGAATGCCTTTTGAAGGATGTTGTAACTTTCCAAATAAATGACAAATATTTAGACTCTCCTACCTATTTCATAATAATTTAGGGTACTTATCAATAAGACCTTATATTTTAAAATTAATAAATAATAAACTATTTAAAATGCACTTCAAAAGTTATCATAAGGAATCATACTGAAGAGTCAAATGAAACTTTTATGGTTAAAATAATTTTTATGTAATAATATTATTTTATGGTTCTTCAGTAGAAATTACAAATTGATCTCGAAAAATTCTAAAAATCAGAGTTAGCTAAAACAAAACTTTAAATTATTTTTATATTTATTTATAAAATAATTTTGATATTAAATTATTTATAATTGAATACTTGGACATTCAATCTAAATTAATAAATTGATATAATTTACTATATATGAACTCAAATTAATAAACATTATATCAATCTCAATTGTGATCTCAGCGTCACATTTCAAGAATTCTTATGAATTAAATTAATTTTTAAATTAAATATTTTTCATTTTGATTTATTAGTAATTTAAAAATAATTCTCAGTTGACATTTAACAGACATTTAAAATCCAAATATTTTTAATACAGTAATTAAATAGTGCTTTTTATAAATAAAAGCTATAAATAAAAAGTATTTACCTTATCCTTGCTGTTAAACGTTTTTATGTGAATTTGAGTTATTTTATTATATTGATTGCATAGATTTATTTTATAAGTTTTTTAAATTATTAAAAGTGAATGTCTTAAATCTTTTCAGTGTTACATTTTTCTGAAACAATGTCACTATAAAAGCTATGAATAAAATATCCTAGATCAATCAAAACCCCAAAACCCCTTCAGTAGTTTGATTGAGTTTTTGATTGATGAAAGTAGACTATTAGTGCATGCTTTATTAGGGTTTTAATAGGGTTTATGTAGGGGTTTAATGTTTAAATATTAGTAATTTAAGTGAGTATAACAAGCGAGTTTTAAAATATTTCACACAAACATAAGCTTAGAGTCATGAGGCAGTTCTCTGAATTTTATCTTTCAAAGATGATGTTTGATTGTTTCTATTGCTTGTTAATTCTCTTAACTTGGCTTGATAATAGTTGACTATGCAAGTTCTCTGAGACCTCCATTTATTTTATTTTTATCGAGATGTTGTTTGATTCTCTGCTTAGAATCTCTCTCACCCTTGCAGCTAAAGTAATCGTTTCTTGGCATGTCGCTCTCTATTATTATTACTGCTAGAGCCCAGATATCCCATTAAGTGTCTCCATCTCTCCAATCCTCTCTCTCTGGGAAATATCCAGGAGTGCCGTATACATTTCCTCATGCAGAAGGTTGCACTCTTTGAGCTCTGTTGAAGTCAATAATATAAACTCTAAGAGGCTGAAAGTTCATAATGATGTACTCTGGCTTTAAGTCTCTATGAACATAACCTAACTTGTGAAGTTCTTCAATCCCTTCAACTATCTGCTATACTATCTAGCTAATTTATCTCTGACATCTATTGTCAGATAAAAAATCTCTGTAAGTCGTTTCAAGTAAAGGAAGCCTGAAGGCTACATGATCTTTACCAAGTAAAATAGCATCAAGCTAGATGATATGCCTGCACTCATTTAACTTTGCCTTTTAAAGAGCATAATACTCATTAGCAAATTCCATTTAGAACTTGTCATCAGCAAGGAAGTAATTGAAAGGATATATCTTGTAAGCATATTAGTCATCTGTAATGACTCTCTTCTCTATTTTTCTTCGAGAGTGAGGTAGCTTTCTAGGCAAGAATCTAAGTCAATAATTTTTAATATGGGAATCTTCATTGCCTCTATTTTAACCAGGATTTTATTGATCTCAAAGACTTGAAAGTTCTTGACTGCTTTCTTCATTTTTACTTACTTCTAGGCTTCAACTCTAAGAACTCCTCTGGGTTTCTTGATTTTTTATTTTAGAGGAATCTAATCCCTGTAGGTTCATGAATAAAGACAAAACTTTAATAGTGCACTTTGAGGTCTCTAGTATAAGAATATGGATTCTCACAGAACTCACAGACATACTTTCCATCTTTCTTTTAATGCTTGAGATATAACCTTGGCATATCGTTGTGTATATCTCTCAAGTGTCTCTTATAAGTTGACTTGTAAGGGAAAACTTTATTGCATTCTTTGCATTAATAGTCAACTTTGGCTGGTATTTATTAATGCTCTATGGCGGGTTGTTTAACCTCCTCCTCAATTTGCACAGCTTCTTTGATAACCTCCTACTTAACTTATATTTAAATCTCAAAGCTAGACTGGTCAAAGTTGTCATAAGTAGGCTCCCACTGAGTACAAGCGTCTTTGGTCTCTACTTTTCTTGGTTGCTGGAATAATATTTTTTATTGGCTTGATCCAAGTAATGCTGCTCTTCTCAAAAGGTTAGCGCTCATTTTAGTTTGCTGAAATTTTTTATTATAATAATGATAAAATCTACCGAAATAAACTATAATAGGAGAGTATAAGGTACTTTGGTAGATTCTTTGTTGAGAGGTAAGAAAATGAAGTAACCATAAAAGACTGTAAGTTGACATATTTAATGAGAATTTTATACATTTTAGTAAATTAAAATACTCCTAATGAAGTTTTGTTTCTCTAGGAGGTCCTCCAAAATAAGTTTGAACTTAATTTGGAGGTAAAGTTATTAAACATTTTTAAACTTAATATGCTCCTAATTAAGTTTTAACCTTAAAATTTAACTCCTAATAAAGTTTGAACTTAATTTGGAGGACCTCCTAAAATAATTAAACATTATTAGGAACAATTTAATGGAGATAGATTGATAAAAATGGAAATAAATCTGAGAAACTTGGAGCAAGTTTTTCAATGCTTCTCCTAATATCTTTTCAAGGTTGACCTTCAGTAGGTCCTCTCTATTTAGTAGTAAGATTTTAATAAACTTAGAATGGATATCCAAAATTATAAATTTCATTAACATTTCTAGAAAGAGGAAGCAAGATGGAGTCTATGAATGATGCAATGAAGAGAATTTAATCTCAAGATTTAATAGGAAAATTTCGAAGTAAATAGGACCTCTATAGGTACTTGGTTTACCAATGTAAACTTTTAACTAATACTAATAGATTAACCATAGTTGGATTGTTCTTGCCGACTTAGGAGAGAACTAAATTCTCATTCTAAGAAGCCTTACTGAGTGAAGACAAAAAAGCTTTTAAGTCTAATGAAATTAGGATGATAGAGATACCTAACTACCCTGAAATATCAGTGACAAACCTATGTGACGATGGCTATGAATCAAAACCCCAAAACCCCTTAATGAGGTTTATAAGTGCTTTGATTTGTAGGGAATTTGTTAGGGGTTGGGGTTATTAATAGGTTTTAATGTGAAATTTATAGTAAATGTATTTAATTTAATCACTCAAAATGCACCTTAGGATCATTTGGGAGAGGTCTGATGTTTATCTTGCTTAACTACAACTCTATCTACTCTTTTGATATGTCTGATCATGAGTTTGGTTTAATTATTATTTTATCTGCCATTTGTTTTATTGATTGAGATTCTCTTGTTTTGTCAATAAATTGCTTTATTCTTTGTTTAGCATCCTTCTCGCATCTTGTAGAGTAGTATTCATTGCGAGGCATATCGCACTCTATTATTATTGCTGCTAAAGCCCACACATCCCACTAAAAGTCACCATCTCTCCAGTCTTCTCTTTCTGGATAATAGCCTTGAGTTCCCATTACAGTTCCAAGCCTTGAGACTTCCACTCTTTAGGCTCTGTTGAAATCGATTATTGCTACTCTTACTGGAGAAAAGTTTATCATAATATTTTCTGGCTTTAAATCTCTGTGAACAAACCCTAACTTGTGAAGCTCTTTAATGCCTTGTATGGTCTGAGTTGCTATTTATCCAAGTTACTTATGATTCCTTTGATCTGTTATGAAATCTCTTAGAGTCATTTCATAGAGTGGGAGTCTGAAAGCAACATGATCCTTGGCAAGGAGAACAGCATCTAGCTTGATTAAGTAACTACACTCTTTAAACTTTGCTTGAGTGAGTACTTGATACTCATTTGTAAACTCCATTTAATATTTATCATCACTTAAGAGATAGTTGAAGGGATAAATCTTGTATGCGTATTGATGATCATTGATAACTTTCTTATCAAAGGAGTCCTCTAGAATGAGATAACTTTAAAGAGAAGTATCTAAATCTATCTACGCAAGAACTGGTATTTTCTTGTATTGAATTTTGATCATGATTTTTGTGATTTCAGAGGTCAGTTGGTTGCGTGTCTTCCTAATGTACTCTACTCTCTTGCTTATTCAGGCACTACGACCTTAGAATATTCCCTCGCTTTTCTTTTGTTGAGAAGCTTCAGCTCAACTTCATGATTCTCAATTTCTCTATCTTTCTTGTGAGCTTTTAATAGATGCTTCTTCAAGTCTCTTGTATGAGAGTATTGCTTATGGCACTCAAAGCAGTCATACTTTCCATCTATTTTATCATGCTTTGAGTATACAGTGGGCTTGGCTTCTCTATGGTCTTTCTTATGTCTTTACCAGCTTGATTTATGAGCAAAATCTCTCTCATAGCTCACAAAAATAGACTTCAGCTTCTTCTGTTTGTATAGGAATTTCATTAATACCTTTCTCCTCCTCTCTGTCTCCCACACACTTGTTTGCCATTTTTTCTTTTATTCATTTCTATTTTAATAACATTGAGCTCAAGTGATAGCTCTGGTAGTTCTTTATTAGAGTTCATCTCACAGCTATCACACTTTTTATTGTTGCCAAAGGTAAGTCTCATTTGGTTTGATGGGAGTGCTGTTGTTTTTCTTAAAATGTTAGCGCTCATATTAAATTTGAATTTAAAATTATAAAACTGCCTCTATAACTGAGAGCTTATATGATAGCTTTGCAAGCCTACAAGTTTCAAGGGAATTTTTTAGAGTATTATAGAAGATTTATGAGTTCTAAGAGACGAACCAGCTCTAAATATAGGTGAGAAAGTAACCATTTTAACTTTCAATAATTAGTTGATTATAGCACGTACCAATTTATGAGGTGGTCCTAATTAAGTACGTACTGTTTTAGGAGGTATTTTGTCATTTTATGATTAAAATTAGGGTGCTCCTGATTAAGTACTTGCATTAATTAAAGCTCCTAATTAAGTACTAGCATTTTAGGAGCTGCTTCTAATTAAGTACGTACCAATTTAAATTTAAAAATATGGAACTATAACAGTAGAAATTGATATCAATCTCTCAAGTTTGAGACCAGTTCTCAAAACCTTTTCCATATCCTTCTTAGAGGTTGACCTCCTATAGGATGCCCATATTTAGTAGTAAGTTTTACAGAGGTATATAATTTAATTCAATAAACTTAAATTTGAATATCATTTCTTAGATCTGTAAACAAGATGGAGTATGAATGATTAAATCATGTTGTAATCTTTATTATGTAGTTGGTTTGTTCTTGCCAACGATGGAAGGTACTAAAATATCATTTCTAAGACGATACTCTGCGAAGAGAAGAAAGCATTGAAAACTTAAGATGTAAAGTTTGCAGAGATTCCAAACTATTCAGAAATCTCAGTGACTAACTTCTACGATGATGCTATGAATGACCCAGAGGTTTCGCAGTACCTGCCTACTAAGAAGCAGTTGTCAAATAAACTACCTGAAAGAAACTATTTCTTTTGCATTCTTGCAACAATTAAAGGTGATTACTTGAAAGAATTATTCAAGAATCTCATAAGAAAAGGTACAGCATCTCTTCAGAAGATAAGGATAAACAGGGGATCAAGATAAGTGAGAGCTGGCTATAAGAGTTGCAGAAGCACCCTTATATTTCAAGTAAGATTTGTAGTTTAACTCTTTAGAAAAATCTGGTGTTGGCATCTTCTTGATGAAGGAATAGAGCAAGCTTCACAGAGAGCGAAAGTCGCAGACAAAGTATGAAGTTAGCAAGAGACTTTATTCAAATATTTAGCCTCCAGAGTCAATGAACATAGATGCAGAGCTGGCAGCAAGAGAAGAAACTTAGGAGGAGGGAAGCAAGAAATAGAAGAAAAGAAAGTGAAGCCAGCTCCCTCTAAAGAATTTTAAATGTGACTTTTATATTCATTAACTTAACTACAAAACTTATTTATATACATTCACTCTCCCTTCTTTAGCACACTTTTAAGCCAACAAATTATCTACTCTCTTCGCTGAGCTTTTAATAAAGTCTACTGTATCGATAGGTAGGTCATGCATTAGATGGTATAGCAGCAGTTTCTTATAATGACCTTTTAGTATACCCTAGTAGAATTCAATTCCATTAATCTATGGGCTGTAAGGCACGTTGATCACTGGTGTTATTCTTAGTTGTTCATAACTTTTCCTTGTTTCTTTTGTCTTATGATCTGAAAGATTATCAACGAATAGTATAATCTCTTATTCAGGGTACTTCTCTCTCAGCTGCTCTAATAACTTAATATACTGCTCTGTCTTAATAGAGCGAGGATGAATAACATAAGTTTCTAAACCAGCATCCTCGCTAATTCCTCGAAGAATTGCCATTGTTTATACCTTGACTTTTTAGTCATATACCTTTATATAACTATGCTTCTTATACCAAGACTTCTAGATGAAAGTGTTGAAGGTAAACACAGCCTCGTCAGCATGTATAAACTTAATATTATTCTATTAGCTCTCTGCATTTAATTATAAATATAATTTAAGTTGTTGTTGTAAAATGGCAGAGTGAAATCAATTACTCTCTTGATACGATTTGCACATTTGTAAGAGATACCATTTCGTTTATAAATGTTTGCTATAGACTAAGGAGAGATCTTCAACTCAGGGAAATGTCGGTGAAACATGGTAGCTCATTGGTCGAGAGAGAAGTGAGCCCAATACTTCAAAGTTTTATCATTAATAAGATAGTCAATATGCTTTTATAGAAACTTTGACTTCCTCTTAGGCATAGAATTCAGCTATTATTGCTTTAGTTATACTGCTATAAGACAGTGTGATCGAACAGTTGATGGATTTCGCTTTAAGAGCAGTGCAATAGACTTATAGTTCAGTACTGGTTTGACTTATTCACTGTATATATCAAATCCATATCGCAGTTTAAACACTAAATCTATATACTCTTCATCATAAATAGACCCCAAAAGCTTGCTATTTTTGTCTCGCATTTAATTATTAGCCCCAACCCCTAACAAATTCCCTACAAATCAAAGCACTTATAAACCTCATTAAGGGGTTTTGGGGTTTTGAATGATCCGGACGTAGCTCTCTACCTTGCATCAAAGCTACAGCTCTCTAATAAGTTGCCAGAGAGAAACTCTTCTTTGGTGTTCTTGGCACTCTGAAACCTGAGTACTTAAATGAAGTTATTTGAGAAGCTCACAAGAAACGCTACAGCATCTCTCCTGAAGAAAAATAGAAGCAAGGTATTAAAATAAGTGATACCTGGCTGTAGGAACTTCAGAAGCATCCTTTCATCTCAAGTAGGCTTAGTCTTCTAACTTTATAGAAAAACGTGGTACTGCTATATACTTGATGAAAGAGCGCAGCAAATTAAACAGAGAGAGAAAGTCTTAAGTAAAGCTTGAATTGAGTTAGAGACTCTTCAAAGATTTCTTAAAGCCAGACTATATGAATATAGATGCAGTGGCTGGCACTAAGAGAAGAAATATAGCCCAAGCAGGCCTTAAGGGGAAGAAAAGAAAGAGAAGCCAAATCCCTTTACGGGCAAATTTAATATGTGAACTTATTCATTCGTTTTAATCTAATACTTATTTATAAACACAAAATCTCCCTTCTCTTTCGCATACTTTTGCTTTATCATCGCTGACTCTTTTAGCAGCACTCTTAATAAAATCTACTGTATCTATCTTCAGATCGTGTATCAGATGATAGAGCAGAAGTTTCTTGTAGTGGCCTTTTAATAGGCCCCAATATAGTTCAATTCCATTGAATTGAGGGCTATAAGGAACATTAAATAGGTGTTATGTTAAGCCTTTCATATTCTCTCCTTGAGTCTTTAGTTTTATGTACTGACAAGTTATCAACGAATAGAATAATCTCTTAGTCTGAGTTATTGCAAGAACTTAATATATTATTCAGTCTTTATAGAACGAGGGTGAATAACATAAGTCTCGAGGCCGCTATCTTCACTTATTCTACCAAGAATAGCATGAGTTTACACCTTAACTTTTTAGTCATAAACTTCTATATTACTATACCTCTTGTACCAAACCTTGATATAAAGGTATTGAATGTAAATTCTGCCTCATCAGTGTGTATGAACTTTATTTTTTGCTCTTAAGACCTCTGCATTTAATCGAATATATAATTTAAATTAGTCTTATAAAATTGAACATAAATTCAATCACTCTCTTAATGCGATTGACTGTCTTGTAAGATTTTCCGTTCTTTTTATATATGTTCGCTATAGATTAAGCAGATATGTGGAGCTCAGGAAATTGGCGATGAAACATCACAGCTCTCTAGGCCAGAGAGAAATGAGCCCAGTATTTAAGAGTCTTATCATTAATAAGATATTCAATATGATGCTGCTAAAATTTTAAGGTCTCTTAGGCTTAGAATTAAGATGCTATCTCTTTAAATTCAATGCTAATAGACAGTGAGACCTCACAGTTGATGGAGAATTATGGAGTAGACTTGCTATAGACGTATAATTTAGAACAGGCTTGAGTTATTCACTATAATCATCACATCCATATCGCAACTTAAACAATAGACTATATACCCACTGTCATAAACTGACCCCAAACCTCGCATATACTCACTTAAATTACTAATATTTAAACATAAAACCCATACATAGACCCTATAAAACCCTAATAAAGTATGCACTAATAGTCTACTTTCATCAATCAAAAACTCAATCAAACAACTTCACGGGTTTTGGGGTTTTGAATGTTGTCTAAAATATTATATTAACATTTTAAGGAAAAACTAATTTTTAGAGTTTCGATGAAAGGGGAATCGATGAGTAAAAAAATCTTTGTTTAAATGTCTTCGAGCAGTTTTATCTCAGTGATTTTGGGCAAATATGGTGAGTTGTTGATTCATTTATGTACTAAACAATTACAATTAAGGCATGTACTATATTACTTTTTTATGTTATAGAGTACTGTAATGAATATTTGAAAATTCTTCTATTCTTTAAAACTCTACTCTATTTCAAGTTAGCTAAAAGAATTTAATAATAACATTTTAATTAATATGATCTATTAAATATTTGAGTTCTATTGATCAGACTTTTATAATTTAGTGTATAATGATAAATGAAGTGAATTATTTTTTGACTTAGTCACTAATTTTTTCATGATAGAATGGTCATTCATACATTTCAATCTTATATCAATGAATTGTCTTGGCTTTAGACTGATTTAAAATTTGAATATATTACTAAAATATTAAATTCAAAAGATTTTTTGGTAAATCACTGAAGTGAATTTACATAGTCATTTATTTAGTAAGACTTTAATAATAAATTTTTTAGTCATTTTTTCATAAATTTGAGCAAGATGACAAAAAATGAAAATATTTAAATCAACATAATATGCTTCAAGTAGAAATGAAAATGGTGAACCATGATCTATAAATTGTTCCTCGAAGTTTCATTTCATTATAATTTGATGCAATTAGAGTTAATTGAAATATAATTTTGATTCTTTGCTTTATGATTTACTCGTCTTTAAAGATAGATAGATAGATATTTTTTTATATCATTTACTTCTTAGTAGATGAAGAATAAAAAAGCAAAAGTTTGTGCGAAGAAAATTTATTTTTTAAACTTAAAGATAGATTTAACCAAATAAATAAAACTAAGCACCAAATTAGACAAATCTTTATTAACAAAAGAAATTAAAGTTTAACCTTTTTCTTTTCTTATTCTATGAATTTTCATGAGTTGCTATTTTAGATTTACTTTCCATTCATATCTCTATATAATTTTTTTTATCATTTGGAATAAACTATTGGTAAATTCATTTTTTGTTTAAGGCTTTTTTTGATAAATTTGGGTGTTTTAATAATTTATTAAAATAATTTTTTTATCTTATATAAGATGAAAAAGTTTTTATGGATTCAATGATAAATTAGTTACTGATTATTAAACTAGGTTTGTCATTTAATGGTATAGATGCTGTTTAGTATCTGAAATGTTTCTAAAATCATTTATTTATTCATTTAAATCACATATTGTTGAGAAAAAGCTAATGAAATATTTATACCAAATACTAACTTCAATTATTTACTTAAATCAAAAAATCTAATTCAATTTAATAATATAGCGAAGTATTCCTTAGTTCAAGATAGTTTCGTATCTTTATTATTTAAACTTCATTTTTCCTAATAATTTGTTCTTACATTAATGGTACAATATAAAATCAAATTATTATTTATTATCGATTTCCTAAACAAATTTAACTTTTTTTATTAATTATATACTCTTGCCCTTTTCAATACAATTTATTTGTATTTAAAATGTAACTTATATCTCTTAAGAATAATTTTACATCGTATAATGGTAGTGTCAGTGTAGGTTATTCTTACTGTTAATATTAATTAATCTTATGGTTATTGATATAATTTTAAAATCATTTAAAGTATAAAATTTGGAATGATTAGATGAAAATGATTCTATAAGAATATTCACAACAGTAATTAAGTTTATTTAGTAATTTCTATTTTTTTAAATTTTTATGTGAATAAATATAGAGAAAAAATTACTTTCAATTCTTTTATTATACTTTATTCAAATTGTATAATAAAAATTGAAGAAGAAACCTTATTTATGAAACTAGTACATGGTATTCACGAATAACTTTTATGATGAAATTGGAGAATTTGCCAAGATTTAACGCATAAAATAGAAATTTCATTTTGCTGCAAATTTTAAATGCTCAAAGTAAATCTACTCGTTATTTAAATAGTGTAATATAGGGGAATGTTTAAATAATCTTATTGCTTAATAATTAAATCATTACACTAAACATATTATTTAATGATCGAATATTAAAAAGCAATCATAAAAATATTTAAGATGTAGAATCAAAACCCCAAAACCCCTGAATTTGTTTGATTGAGTTTTTGATTGATGAAAGTAGACTATTAACGCATGCTTTATTAGGGTTTTAATAGGGTTTATGTAGGGGTTTAGGGTTATAATGTAATATAAATTAGTGTAATGCAATTGTTTTATTTTTATTATTCACTCAAACAGTACTTTGGCATCGTGAGGCAGCTTTCTAAATTTTATCTCTCCTATCCAACTTATAATTTAGTCTATTGTATGGTCAGCTCTGTGATTAGGCTTAATAATTATCTAGTCAGCCATGTCTTTCATTCTACCTTTTATCTTATTCTAGTCTAGATGTTGCTGTATTCTCTGTTTTGAATCTTTCTCTCTTTTGCAGCTATAGTAATCATTTCTTGCCATATCGCATTCACAAATTATTGCTGCTAGAGCCCATATATCACTTAATATCACCATCTCTCCAGTCCTCTCTTTCTGGAAAGTATCCAGGAGTACCATACACGTTGCCACGTCCTGAAGCTTGAACTCTCTATGATCTATTGGAATCTATTATTACTACTCTGAGAGGTGAAAGTCAAGCATTATATTCTCAGGCTTCAAATCTCTATGAACATATTCAAGAGTGTGCAGCTCCTCAATGCCTTTGCAAACATTTGTAAGAATAAGAGGTAACTACTTTGGTGTCCTTTAATCTTAAATGTAGTCTCTTAATGTCATTTAATATAGAGGAAGACGAAAATCTACATGATCTTGAGCAAGCTGAATAGCATCGAGCTTTATTATAAATCTGCACTATCTATCTCTTGACTTCGTAAGTGCTTGGTATTCATTTACGAATTCCATTTGATACTTGTCATCGCATTTGAAGTAGTTGAACGGATATATCTTGTATGCGAACTACTTATCTGTTATGACTTTCTTCTCTAGTTTATCCTCAAGGATTAGATAACTTTCTTTACACTCTTTAAGGTCAATTATATTCAATATTGGAAGTTTAAGTGCATGCATCTTAAGAGTGATTTTTACTATCTCTGAGGCTGGGAGGTTTCTTACTGCTTTAATAAGTTTATTTTCTTTCTTTACTCTTTGTTCCAAAGTTTCAAAAGGGTCTCTTGGCTTTCTTTTTTAAAGGAAGACCACACCAGTCTCTGGATCTATTACTTCAAACTTCTTGCCATGATAGTTTTTTAGATAAACTTTTAGATCCCTTGAATGATTGTATTACTTATTGCAGTAAGGGCAGAAATATTTTCCATCTATCTTATCAAGCTTAAGATAGAGCTTGGCTTGTTAGAATGCTGCTCTAAGATATGACGCTTAAGAGCAGATTTATAAGTGAAGTTCTTCTCATACTCCTCACATAAATGTAATGCTTTTATTTCTTTTTTCTCTTCCTCCTCTTCAACCATTTTCATTGGAACTTCGCATTAAATTTCTTAGCTCTGCATTTCTATTTAACAACTGAATTGCTATTCAAAGTCTGATACCTAAAGTTAGAAAATTCAGGTTCGTACTAGTTAGAGGCATCGCAAGTCTCAATTTTTTTTTTATTCATGAAAGAAAGTTTTTGCTGGCTAATACCAAGCAATGCCGCTTTTCTAAGTAAGTTACCGCTCATTTTATAAATACTATTAATAATTATACAAGCTATTTAAATTCTACCTTTATACAAGAGTAAGAGCATATTCTGAAAGGTTTAGAGAGGTTTAATGAGAACAGAGTCCGAGACATTAGTTTTATATTTCTTAGATTTAGTGATAATTTATAAACTAATTCATCCATTTTATTCATTTAAATGCACCTAAATGTGTTTTGTGAAGTTAGGTGGTGCTCCTAAAGCTGTTCTTGTAAATTTAGGAGGGAGATTTTAAAATTTAATTTTTTTAATGTACCTCCTAATACGGTTTTGAACTTTAATATAACCACCTAATTAAGTTTTAAATAAATTAGGAGCACCACCTAATTAAATTAATTATTATTAGGAGCAATTTAAGGAGAAAGTTTGATAAAAATGGAAGTCAAACTTTGAAACTTGGAGAAAGTTTTTCCATCTTTCTCTTACTATCTTATTCAGGTTGACCTCCAGTTGGATCTCTCTATTTAGGAGTAAAATTTTAGTAAGTTTAGAATGGATATCCATAATTTTAAATTTCATAAACATTTATAGAAAGTGGAAGCAAGATGGAGTCTATGAATGATGCAATGAAGAGAATACAATCTCAAGAATTGATAGGAAAATTTCGTAGTAAGGAGGACCTCTATAGATATTTGGTATAGCAAGGTAAGCTTTTATCAAATACTAATATATACCATAGTTGGATTGTTCTTGCCACCTCAGGAAGGAACAAAAATATCATTCTTAAAAGCCTTACTAAGTGAAGAGAAAAAAGCTTTTAAGACCAATGAAATAAAGATGATTGAGATACCTAACTACCCTGAAATCTCAGTGACAAATCTCTATGATGATGCGATGAGTGATCCAGATGTTGCTCTGTACCTGCCATCAAAGTTACAACTCTCAAATAAGTTACCAGAGAGAAACTTCTTCTTTGGAGTTCTTGGAACTCTTAAACCAGAGTACTTAAGTGAAGTAATTTAAGAAGCTCATAAGAAACGCTACAGCATCTCTCCTGAAGAGAAAGAGAAGCAGGGAATCAAAATCAGTGACTCATGGCTGTAGGAACTTTAGAAGCATCCATTCATCTCAAGTAAGCATAGACTTCTAACTTTATAGAAAAACCTGGTACTGCTATATATTTGATGAAAGAGCGCAGCAAATTAAACAGAGAGAGAAAGTCTCAGTAAAGCATGAATTGAGTAAGAGACTCTTCAAAGATTTATAAAAGCCAGAAGAGATGAACATAGATGCAGGAGCTGGCATTAAGATAAGAAGCATGGGCCCAAGAAAGCCTTAAGAGAAAGAAATGAAAGAGAAGCCAAATCCCTTTACGGGCAAATTTAATATGTGAACTTATTCATTCGTTTAAATCTAAAACTTATTTCTTAACACAAAATCTCCCTTCTCTTGCGCATACTTTTGCTTTATCATCGCTGACTCTTATAGCAGCACTCTTAATAAAATCTACTGTATCTATCTTCAGATCGTGCATTAGATGATGGAGCAGAAGTTTCTTGTAGTGGCCTTTTAATAGGCCCCAATATAGTTCATTTCCATTGAATTGAGGGCTATAAGGAACATTAAATACAGGTGTTATGTTAAGCCTTTCATATTCTCTCCTTGAGTCTTTATTTTTATGAACTGATAAGTTATCAATAAACAGGATAATTTCTTATTCAGCAGACTTATCTCTTAGCTATTGCAAAAATTTAATATATTATTCAGTCTTAATAGAGCGAGGGTGGATAACATAAGTCTCAAGCCCACTAACTTCACTGATTCCACCAAGGATTGCATGAGTTTATACCTTAACCTTTTGATCATAAACTTCTATGTTGCTGTACCTCTTATACCAAGACCTCGATATGAAGTATTAAACGTGAATACTGCCTCATCAGCATGTATGAACTTTATATTATGCTCTTAAGCCCTCTGCATTTAATCGAATATATAATTTAAATTATCCTTATAAAATGGAACATTAAAGTCGATCACTCTCTTAATGCGGTTGACTGTCTTGTAAGATATACCTTTCTTTTTATAGATATTAGCTATGGATTATGCAGAGATGTGTAGCTCAGGAAATTGGCGATGAAACATCACAGCCCTCTAGGCCAGAGAGAAATGAGCCCAGTATTTTAGAGTCTTATCATTAATAAGATAATCGATATGATGCTACTAGAATTTTAAAGGTCTTTTAGGCTTAGCATTAAGATGCTATCTCTTTAATTTCAATGCTTATAACAGTGTGACCTAACAGTAGCAGGAGATTTATGGAGCAGTCTTGCAATAGATGTGTAATTTAGAATAGGTCTGAGTTGATCACTATAATCATTACATCCATAACGCAACTTAAACAATAAATCTATATATTCACTGTCATAAACTGATCCCAAACCTCGCATATTCTCACTTAAATTACTGATATTTAAAACATTAACCCCTACATAAACCCTATTAAAACCCTAATAAAGCATGCGTTAATAGTCTACTTTCATCAATCAAAAACTCAATCAAACAGCTTCAGGGGTTTTGGGGTTTTGAATGATGCTTAATTTTTGATTGTGTTTATTATTTATAAATCAAAACAATAATTTATGTAAATTACTAAATTTTAAGCAGAGAAAAGAATTTGATACAAGAATTTAGCAAAATGTATTAAAAAATGATAATAATTATATCATATTAAAGTATTTAAAACTAAATATGATTAATGAAGATATTTTTTGGTTTATATTCAATAAATATTTGCAGAGTTTCATTTTAAAGTTGTAAGAAATTATGTATGAAAGACTAGTGAATTATACAATAAATGTTAGAGATGTGAATTTACAAAAAAGAGTAAAAAAATGTCATTTATAATAAAAATACTCTGATCTATTTTGTTAAGAATTAATAAATGGTATATAACTCAAGTTATTAAGATAATTAAATAAATATAATGCAAACAAATTTATAAATTTATTTAGTTCTAAGGTTATAAATTTTGCCAGTAAAGAAAAAATATTTTTTTTAATTCTTAGATTTAGATTTTTTATACAAGTATTATTAATAGAGTATAAAAATATAAAATTCTTTCAAATCTTAATGATTAGATTGACTCAAATGGTAACCAAACTATAAGAAACTATATAAAATTGTAAAAATATGATTGAATAAATTTGAATAATCAATAATAATAATAAATTGAAACACTGAAAACAATCTCTAATAGTTTTTATAAAACATTTTTTTAATAATTATTAGTACGATGGCTACAATATATACTATGTGAAAGTATAGCCAGTAATTTACAAAAAGACAACAAGTGTCTTCAGGTCACCTATCTACACTCCTCATTTAACTAAATTTTTTAATAAAATTATCATTACGATGACACATTACTTATCCACGAGTCTACCGAATCCAGTAAATTTGATGTACCTAACCATTCTTTTACGATTGTTTATGCAATTTATAAACCATATTTATTCATACTTTTTAATTGTCAACTTTACATTAGGCTCTTCTGCTATATAGATTACTGAAACTCCATTTGCTGTTTACGATGCATTTGCGGAGGTCGGTGGTCTCTTCAAATTCCTCAGTTTGCTATTTGTATATATATCCAAAATATAAAATTTTATTTTATTAGAATAAGACATTAATTTTTATATTATGCTTTTCATTCCATTTTTCCAGGTGAACATATACTTGTACTATAGAAACTAAAAAAAATTCTTTGAAAATGGAGGAGCTCTTAATTAAGCATCAGTGATCTCCAGAAGAAGCACCTTGAATTAAATTGAAGACCCCTCCCATGAAGTTAGCTTTATTTTATTTAATAATATCTTTATGAATATAATTTTGTTTTTTCATATAAACTTTAATATAGATTAATAATAATTTAATATTAACCAACAACTTGTTCAGTAAATAAATTAAAGAGATGAGAGGGAAGAGTAGATTGAGGAAATATTGCAAAACATTAAAATAAAAGCAATATTCAATACTAAAAATATCATTAAAAATCACTTGTTTCATGAGTTTGCCAAAAAAGATTCATTATTAAAGGATTCTACTGAGCTATTCGATTAAAAATTCATTGAGTAATATGGAAATTTATTAAAAATAAATTAAAGAAATTAGATTCGTTAATCTTAAATAAAGTGGGGATATTATTAATTTTCTAAATTTATCTGTAGATGACGTTTGAAATCTTATATTAATAAATGGAATAACTTTATAAATTAAGTGATATTATTATTTTGATCAATTTTTTAATGAAATTATTCTATAACCCATTTAATAAATTAATTGATTCTAAATAGATTATATATTTTTTTTCCTTCTTTAAAAGTATTATTATTCAATTATTATTGCATTATTTCTGTATTGTGCAGTATTATCTAATCTTTGGAATTCCTTCTCAGCCAGCATGCAATTAGTTTCAAATTCGTTCTACCTTCTTCCTACTGCTCTTCGCTCCTTCCATCCCTTAACTATAAATAGGTTCAATTATGTAATTTATATGACTTACAGCCAGACATAGCATCGCTTCTAGTTTTATCCTCTAATAAATCAAATATTAAATATACTACAATTAAATTTTAAATAAAGCCTTGCCAATTTGTAGCATTCTTTCAACTTTCTTGGCAAGTTCATGCTTCACATTATTGAATTCTACCTCATTCATAGGTTTTGGTCTGAATCTGAATTAATTTATTAAGTCTACTGGCAGTGCAGTAAAAATAAAAGTAACTTATTAATTTATATTATTATTGTTCAGTAAGCCCAGAACCTAAGAAGAAAATGAGGAAGAACCACCCAAGCCAGCAAGTAATACCAATGACATAAATTGGAAAAGATACTGTAATTTATAGTTCCTCATCAGTCCTCACACATCCTGAACTGCTTGCATTTACATCAGCATTCACTAATTTATAAATTAATCAGTAAAACCATATATTCATTATAATTTATAATTGCTAAATTATAATAAATTGAAAAAGCTCTTTGAATCATTTAACGCAAACTTGCAAGTATTAGCAATAAAAGGTAACTGCGCATATCTCAGTCCTGCAAAAGATCCAAACAAAATTATGCTGACAATTACGATCAATAGTAATTCATATTTCAAGGCAGTCCATAATCGCAGTTTCTAAACATAGAATATATAAGCTAGGAATTTAATAATTCAATCATTCAAATATAATTGCTGTTTTAAGGGGGTATAGGGAATGATATATATAATAGTTCTTTATAAGCAAATACTTAAGAGACTCTTAAAAATTATCGATTAAGAATTTTATATCACTATACTAAAGCTAACAGATAATTTAATAATTCATAGGATGAAAATAGACCTTTAATCAATTCTTACGAAAGTTTTATCTTCATCTGATTCATAGTAAAACAGAGCAAATGGTAAAATAACAACGACAAAGAATGCTGAAGTCATATAGATTATATAACTCCATTAAAAGTTTGAGAACAAATTTATGTAAATAAAATTATTAAATTTAAAAATACATTATAATTGACTGAACAAATGTAATCCAATTGTAATTTCAAAATCATTATATCGATAAGTTGAATATCCATTCGACTAATAAGTAAAAAGGTTTTGTTATTTTTAATTCAATTTATTTTTCAATTCTTGAGATAATTTTTATTATTTATTCATCATAAATTCTCAGGATTGATATGTGAATTTATTCACTAAAAAGAAAATTAAAAAAATTATTTTTATAGTAAATAAACCAAAAACTGATTCATTTTATATAAGATATTTGTTCAGAAGTAAGTCATTAAGAAGAAATAATTGGGGCTATGAAACAGTATTTATGGAAAATCTTTGTAATCCACAGCACAAAAATTCTATTTAAATGCCTAGATAACTACTTTTCTCAATACAATTCTTGAATATTAAGATTATTATAAAGTTAATTTAATGGTATTTAATTATTCTTCAAGAGCATAAATATCTGAATTTTATATCGACTAATGGGGTATATACCAGAATATCTTCATGTCAACATTGGTTCCATTCCTGAAGTTTGACACATCCAGTGGGAGTATAAGAATTTAACATTCTGCACATATAAACGCTACTATCTAAAAGTACAAATTAAATAAATGAGTAATTAATTAAATGATTATGTAAATGAATAGTAATGTTTCGACTTACAATTATCGCTTTGCATGCAGTGGAGGATCCAAATGCAGAATCAGCAGGGTGAGCATACTTCGCTACGAAGTAGATATTCCCAATAATTAAAAGAATTAACATGACTAGAGTCACTGTCAGCAGAAAGGGGTCAACAAATGCCATTATTTTAAATTAATTAATTCAAATTATTCAATCAAAATCAATTATAGCTTATTCTAGAAAAAGGATTGTCATATTAGTAGATATTTTTTAATATATTTTATAACTTAGTCTCTTTTTATTCTTCTAAAAATTAAGCTTAAAGTAGTAGAGGGATTATATTAAATTATTAGTATTATTGTAATTATAATAATTTTAATAATTAAGAGAACTATCGAAATATGTCTTTCTTATTAAATAATTAAATATAATAAATGTTTATATATTAATTCTTCGGTTTTATGAGTTCACCTGTGTCAATCCCTCCTGTGTTTGACACCACCCCATGCCTCGACCATTTGATGGAATACGAAGACTGCGTTATCGAGTAAGCAACTATTAATCTATCAATTGCTAATATATTAATCTATTTTGTAGTGTTGGTTCAAACAAGAAGCAATATTACATGCCATCATGGCCCACTCTCTACCCAGGACTCGCTGAAGGAAAAACCAATGAAGTCCTCGACACAAGAGTAATATTATCAGTATTTTCTTATTCAACATCTAGGTGAAAGATATTCAATAATTAAATTCATAATCGTTATATATAAATAGATATGATCTTCGTTGACAACCATCAAAAGGATACTTTGGCTTAAGACGAAGCCCTCTCAGCAAGATAAAAGCAATTGCTCTATGAGTGTGAAGAGGAAAGAATGGTCGTGAAGGCATGCTTAAGAGAATTAATTAAACAGAAGAAGAGCATTAAACACACCAGTTGGGACACTGCTGAGGCAGCCAATATGTCACTCAATTGAACAAGTTTCTTTCATAATATTAAATAAGTCATTCAAATGGCTAAAAACGATATGAGTATGAACAGTCAAGTCGTTCAATTATTATTTCATTTTTGAACCATGATTAGTTAGCTCAAATTATTTAATCTAAAAATTTATCAACCTTATTTCTGCTGATAAGAAAGTAAATCTTTTTTTATAAAAGAGACTAAGTTGAATACTTAAAAATCGGTTGACTATGTACATTTTATTCTTGAGAGAACTATAAATAAATAACACTCTTAATTATTTCACAATGCTTTTTGGTATTTAACTACACTTCCAATTCTAACTTTCATCTAACTTTGTAAAGTTACACGAAATCAGTTGTTTGCCCTTGAGGTTTTTTAAGGTTGAAATGAAAACTAATTTTCACGTCTAGCTCCCTGAAGTAAAATTTAAATTCTTTTAATAATAATCGCTATTAATAAAGTTAGTTTTGGATTGTTTGACAGCAATTGATCCCTCTAAAGTATCATTTTTCTGAACCTTTAAGTTATGATCAGTATAAAATGTGACTTGTTTCCAGTGAGTTGGTTTGCCATATGGAGACGTTGAAAGATTTACTTCATGTGTCATATTTGAGAACAAAGTATCAAACCAAGAAACGAGTCCATGGAATTTGTCATTTCTTTGGAAAGTAACTTTGTAGGTTGTTGAGAACTCAACTTCTTTTTTGTCCATATGATCAAAATCTAGGTCGATAAGTTTGTGGTTGCTAGATGTAATGGACTTTGAATCTAATATGTCAATCAAAGGCTCTCTTAAGACTGTTGGGGCCATACAACTCATATCAATACCATAGATGTTTTTCCAGAAACCTACTTTAGATTTAGAAAAATATTAACACATATTTAGGTAGTGTAGCACTTATAATTTAATAGATCTATTGCAATTTAATCTGCTTAATAAACATTTATATTTATATAATATTTTAAAAAAATAATCTTTAAAAATTGCTCTTTTATCAATAGTACATTAATATGGAAATTCATTAAAAAAAATATAAACTGCTAATAAAAATATTAAAATACATAGATAAAAAATAATAATTAACTTTACTATAATTTTCTTGATAATATAAATATTTTTTACTAATTCTTTGAACTTGGCGTCTTCAATAGCTGCAACAAACAATTATCCACGATTAGGGAACATCTTGCCATTAGGCTTTAGGTATTTGTCTCTGGCCCATAGTACAGAATCAAGCATGCTCTCATACAGTAGGAAATACCCCATCCACTCTGAGATAATAATGTCCACCTTTTCTGGAATCTTGACTTCTTCAACTTTGCCTTTCAGAACTGTAATAACTTTACTCAAACCGTTTTGCTTTATAATTTCTTGTGCGAAATAAGCAATTTCAGCATTTTCAACAGCGTATACTTTCTTGGCACCTGCTCTTGCAGCAAATATGCTCAAGACACCAGTTCCACATCCAATATCCATTACAGTCTTACCCTGGAAATAGTGTCTGTTCAAGTCAATAGCTTTCTTATAGGCTTCAGTTCTCACTTTATCCTTGAGCATTTCTTCATGGATGTAGAAGTTTGAGTAGCTGTTGAAATAGTAATCGTGTTTGTGGTCTTTTAAGTCAGCGCACAAAGATTAGAAGAACTCGTTATATGTAAAAAGAATGACTTATAACAGAAAAGGATTTGAGATAGAATAAATGGGAAATATAAATTTTCAATTTATCATCAAACCAATTTGTAGGAGATCCAGTAAAACCTTGTTCAGTTGATGGTTAATGAGATAGAAGCCTGATTGATTGAGATTTATTCCCAGATAAAGATTGCTTAATCAATGACTTTTTCTTTTGAGAAGTGATCATTTATGAGCTGACTTTGCTAGCAACATTTTTATGAGTTATCTTGGCAGCTTTCTAAGTAATTTTTTTAGCTTTGGTTTGCTTTTATGGTTTTGACTTTGCTATTATGGGCTTTTTTATAGCCTTAGTTTTCTTAATTTACTTGGTTTTTTACTGAACTTATTTTGGGGTTTATTTTCTTTTAGAGACAGCCTCTGATTTCATGGCGACTGATTTAGATTTATTTGCTGCTTGCTTTTTGGGTGATCCTGCTTAGGTTCTTTTCTTTAATTGTTTCCCGCCTCTCATATGACTTTTATTATTAATATTTATACTATATATTAAATTTATCTGTTTATAATAGGAATGATTGGAATGATATAGCTTATTTTAATGAAATTAAAGTGCCCTTTCTTGATATTAATTTACAATTTTAATGTATATTTTGGTTAGATTTGAGCCGTAATTTATTTTTTTTATGTGGAATCCAACATCACTCTTGAGATATAGAAATCTTTAAGTATGCTCATTAATAACTGCCTGTCTCAAAAAGTTTTGTCATAATGATTTCAAATTCCTCATAAGATATCTCTCCATCTTAATTTAGGTCAACTTCCGAAACCATTTTCTTCCACACTTCCTCATCTAATTTCCGACCTAAGTCTAATATTTATTTCAATTCATCTGGACTAATGTAGGCATCACCATTCTATAAAGAAATTAGTTAAAGATATTTGTTAAATTACAGAATCAAAAAGTTAGAAAGCAGCTCTTAAACGATCTTTTGACAGTAGTTTTTTCTTATCAATAGTTGCAGTTATGAACTCTGTATAGTCAATTTTCCCATTTAAATCTACGTCTGCAAGTTCCATTACTCTTTACATTTCTACTTCAGCTGATTGAGCATCCATTCAAATTCCAAATTAAATTATATCAGTTATTATTATAATAATAATATAATTACATATGAATTGTCTAACTATATCCCTATATTAGCTCTTCTTTAGATAATTTCCCATCCCCATTTTTATCTAACACCTAAAACACCTTCATAAGCTCCTCCTTTTCTTTCTTTGACACCATATGAGTAGTTAAGAACTTCAAAGCAGCCTATTGCATTTTAGTATTAGCATTGAATTTTCTCAGATTCGATAAAGCTTCTGAGTTAATGACTTCATTCATTTTGAGTGAGTCAATGTTGGTTGATAGCCAAGGATGTTAAAGTGCATCAGTGGCGCTTATTCGCTTGTCAGGATTAAAAGTGAGCATTTTCTGAACTAAATTGATTGCATCTGCTGATATTTTTGCCCAAATTGGTCCATCTATTTTATACAGGCCTTTCGTCACATTCATAATAACTTCGCCATCGTCTCTGCCAGTGAAGGGTGTTGTTCCACACACGAGCACATACATGATTACTCCACAACTCCACACATCACATTTTTCTGTGTATTTGCCCTGTAGCACCTCAGGGGCTATGTAGTATGGGGTTCCAAATTTGTGTTTTAAATGAGATTTTGGGTCGTATACCTGAGAAGATTTAAAAATTTAAAAAAAAGACAAAGTTAATAGGTAATATAAATTATCCAGATAAAATGAAATTTTCTTTTAGTAAAGAATATAAATATATTTATCTAAAAACATAGATTATTGTTATATTATATAAAAAAGTTATAATCTAATGAAGGAAAATCAGTTTATCACTATTACTTTATATTTATTTAAATTTAATAAAATTTCCAAATGACTCTAATTAAATTAAAGTAGAAAAATATATTATAACTCAATTATTTATTGATTTTCACCTTATTAAATTTCTTGATATTTTAAAAAATAATCTAATGCTAAAACTCATCAAATATTATTCATACACATGTGAATTTTCTTTTACTTTTAGCAATAATATTCGACCTATTGATGAGAATCAGTAAATCAAACATTAGAATCACTAAGAATCTTCTGATTATCATATAAAACAATAAAACATCAATAAACCTTAGCAGCAAGTGTTCCCTGTTTTTAACTCTCAATTCAAAATTACTAATCCTAAATTCAAAATGATTGATTCTCATAGAGCCAATGAATTTCTTTAGGTTTGCTTCCATCAAAATTCAGATAAATAATTTAAAGGAATAGAAGAGAAGAATTTTATTTATAATAACTAAAATACTAAGAGAAGTGAAACAATCAGTGATTGTCAATAGTTCAAGAAAGCACTAATTATATAATGCAAATTAAATTAAAAAATATTGATAAAAATAGAATAAATTTATTCTTTTTACTAACTTAAAGATCAAAATCCCTTTAAATGCTGATGAAAAAGCAAAGTAAAGACAATAAAGTGAAAATAAATGCTAATTTACTATCAAACACAACAAAATTAGACAATAAATTAATTGATGCGCTATCTAAGGATGTCCTTGTTAAAAATATCAAGAAAATATAGAAAAGGTTGCTTTCTTATAAGCAATCAAGGGGAGTTATTAACTAAATGTGTCCTGTGAAAAGATTAGTTGATAATTAGCAAAGCATCAAGAGAGGCTTGGATTCAAAGAATTTGGCTTATTAAATTAGTGATAGAGAAGGGTTTGATGGATTCATGAAGAAACCACAAAGTAGTTTAATCAAAATAAAATATATAAGTAACATTTAGATGAGACCAAGTATTTTCTATATTAATTTAATCAATGACATTTCTGTGTATAATCTTAGCACAGTTAGACAATCTCTACCACTTAATGGTCTCAATAGTAGTTTATTCAGCAAAGATGGATAATAGACCCTAAGATCTGCTTTTACTGGTAACGATTTAAATAGTCAAGGTTATCTTACAGCTAGAAGTTCAAACACAGATTTTGCTTTTGCATAAAATCTGCTGCCTCAAAATCATTAGTAAAACCTTAAACTAATCACTTAAATGCAACAAGACAAGTCGAAGATTCAAGGCTATGTAAACTTCGATAAATTTGTCTCTAGAGAGAAAACTTCCTATCTGGCTTAAATCGGTTCAGAATTGCAGATTTAAGCGAAAGAATTAAAGGACAGAAGAGACAACTTGAAAATAAAGAACTTTATGCTAAACTACTATTAAGATCATAATGGTTTGCACAATTCACATAGATAGCTGCCTCAATCTAAGAACATTTTCATGAATAAGAGATACTCAGAGAATAGAATCTCTTAAAATCCTTCTTAAACATCTCGAGTGTAACAATCTATAAACCCTATTTAACACAACTAAGAGCTTTTGCAAAATCAGCTTAGAGATAAGATTTATGATGTAAAATGTACACCAGCTAAGAGAGGTAGGAATGGGTTAGGAGGCAAGAAATCTAGTAGATTTAACAAAGAAGACCCATTTGAATTTCAAGTGTAGAGTGAGTAGATAAACATCAAGGAGATGATGGTTGATAAGGGGATGGGCATATCCAAGCAACTCAGTCACCTTAAAAATAGATGCCTTAAAATAAATTTATGATTTAAACTATTCACTAAATTGATATGATATTGAAGTTATAAATGTGTCACATTAACATTAGGATTCAATGTTAGGATATGAAACATTTTTAGATAATTAGATAGTAAATAATTAATGAATCAATTAATAATTTATAGTATAAACATTAATAGCATTAATAATGTCAAAGAGACAGGGTCATAAGAAGTTTAAAGATCATCGTTCCCAATAGAAATACGAGGACAAGCCTGATAAATAGATAGATTTCCCTGTGAAACTATGCATGTGGTATTTCGATTAATGTGATCCAAAAAGGTGCTCAGGCATGATTTTGAAGAAACATGGGTATTTAAGCACTTTGAGCAAATCGGCTAAGTTTAATGGTATTGTTCTTACACCTACTGCCAGCAAAGTCATTTCACCTGAAGATAGGGAAATTGTTTACTAAATATAACATAACATAAGTGTAAATCTATAACATAGCTATTGAAGTTGGCAGTGATTAATTTTTGGATTGAAACCAGTGGTCTATGTGTGATAGACTGCTCATGGCAGTTTTTTGATTCTGTAAAAGTGAAGTCAATAAAGAAAAATGAGCGTTTATTACCTTACATGCTTGCGTCTAATCCAGTAAACTACGGCAAAGAAATCAAACTTAACTGTGCTGAGGCAATGGCTGCCGCCCTATTTATAAATAATTTTTATCATATAATTACTTTCTATTTTCCTCAGTATAATCATATTTTATCATACTATTTCTGTCTGGATTTTAAGATGAAGCTGAGGAGGTGATGAGCGTGTTCAAGTGGGGTGGAGCTTTTTTCTTCCTGAATGAAATATACTTTGACAAATATGTTCGTGCTAACACCTCAGATGAGATGATGAAAGCGGAGGAAGAGATGATGATTGAATTGGAGAAACTTCGTGAAGAGACCAGACAGCAGAGGAATGACTTTGATATGCTTCCCAGTTCATCAGATGAAGACGAGGAAGAACAAGTTGATCAAAATAATGATGACAAAGAACAGGAAGAAGAAGTAAAGAAAGAAGAAGAAGATAGCAAGTAACTCGTTGTTAATCAGGACGAGGAAGAAAAGAAGGGTAAAGAAGAAGAAGAGAATAAAAAAGACGATTAAGATGAAGAATTGGATGAAATGGAAAAGATGAGGAGAAACAGAATCAAGAAATGGGAGTTAAGCAAACTTGAATCGAAGTAAGAAAAGTTAAAGAAGAACAAACATGCTTAAGAAGATGATGATGAAGAAGACAGTGATGAAGATGAAGAGGAAGTGAAGGATGATAACAACGATGTTGAGGAAAATAAATCAGATGATGAAGATGGTAGTGGCGATGATGATAGTGATGAAGACACCAGATAGAAGCGTCTGAAGGATCTCAAGTAAAAAATGAAGAAAATGAAGGTGAAACCTCCCAAGAAATCCAAAAATTAGGAAGACAGCAATTGACTCTTAAAATATAGAATGAATAAATAACCTTAATTTTAATTAAAATTTGTACAATAATTTTTGTGTAAAATAAGAGCATTAATTTAATTGCTTTAGTATCAAATATAATTATATATTAACTATCATAAAAGCACTAATAAATATCATCAACAATGGCTAATAAAGTATTGAAGAAAATTGAAGATGCCAAGCGCTAGAGAGACTTCAAGCAGAGGTCCAAGCGCAGATTCGAAAGTGATGCCAAGAAGAAGACCAATGAGAGGGAGAAGTTCGTCCAGAGAAAGTATAAGAAACCTTTCGGATAGAAGAATGAAAGAGGAGAAGAGCCCAAGAAAACAAGAGAAGAGGAAATTGAGGAAATCATGAACGAGGAGGATGTGGAGTTAGAACAAGAGCTCGCCAGAGATGAAATGATAAATGAGGATGATGAGTTCGATGAAACTGAATTCTTGCAGCATGGAGATCAGTTAGATCTTCCAGATAGTGGGGATGAAGATGATGATTTTGATAAACAAGAGGAATTGCTCAGAGATGCCGAAGGAGAACTGACTGACTCAGATCTAGAAGATTATTATAAAGAGCTCGGTATTCAAGACGAAGAAGACTTCAGCAAGACTGAGAAAGCATCCAAGAAGGGAGATGCCTAATACAAGGTCAGCAAGAAACAAAAGGATGTAGTGGTCAGCAAGAAAGAAACTGTGGAATAAGCAAGAGAGAGACTACTTGAGCAAATGATCAAGAATACTAAGGACACCCCTAACTACAATAGTATCACCAAGGTCATCAAAGTAGTCAAGCAAGTGTTCAATGTAAACCAATAGAAGGAAGATGAAGAAGACTAAGAGGAGGAAGATAACCAAAAGAAAGGCAAAAAGAAGGGCAAAGGTAAAAATGGTGCTTCTAAAGTCAATCTTGCTGCTATCTTGGGAAGTGCTCAGTACAAGAAACTTTTGATTTTCTTTGCTTAAGATATCCCCTAACTTATTCTAAGAGTGTGCTCAGTCAACCTTAAACCACCAGGAAATGATAAATCCTTGAAAGAGTATGACTTGAAGAAAGTCTATGGCCATTTAAGTTCAAAGCAGCAACTTTTATTGAAAACTTACTCCGCCAATTACACTAGACTTTTGCATTAAACCATTGAAGAAGGTTCAAACGGTGCTTTTGTAGAGGAATTTCTAGTGAATGGATTGCAAGTAGCTCAAGTTATTTTGCCATTTGGAATATACAAGAAGAAACTTTCCTCAAGCTTGGCTAGAATTATTGCTGCTTACAGCACTACTGAGGAATAAGCTTAAATCTTGGCTTATTAAACACTTAGAGCGCTTATCGTTTGGAATAACCCTAAGCAAGATGCAAGTTTGTTTGAGTTTGCTGCTAAAAAACTCTACAATGAATTCACCAAGGAAAGTTTAAACTTTATAATCTAACCTATATACTCCTAATTACCATTAATTTTAAAGTAAATTTGGAGGTGGTGGCTTCCAAGTTCAAGACAAAATAAGAATTGCTCAAAACTGCTTCGTTGAACTTCTAGGCCTTAACACCACAGCTGCCTACTAACTAGGTTTCCTGTACATTCGTTCTCTATGCCTTCATTTGAGAAACATCAGAAACAACTTGACTAAAGATGGCATCAAGAACGTGTACTCTTGGTAATTCTACAACTGTCTGAAATTATTAGCGCTTGCTATTATCTAACATCAATAGGAATTAAACTTATTAGTCCATCCATTCGTGCAGTTGGCTATTGGCACTATTAGACTATCAAACAACATCAAATATTTCCCTTTCCACATCAAGGTACATCATTTTATGATATGTGCTAGAATTGAAATTTTTAATAATTTGAATGGTAGAATATTTTAAGGTATTCCACTTACTGTCTTTGATTAACTAGCACACCAAGCAATTCATCCCAATTGCTCAGTATATTCTATATCCCTTCGATATGTAAAATGAATTACTGAACTCAAAATCTAAAGCTCTCTAGGACAAATCCATCCCAGAAACTTTAGTCTCACTTAAGATCGCCAAGAAGCATTAAGATACTCAAGAGATAAATTTGAAAAATTTAATTTATCAGTAAAAACTAAAAAGATTGTATGTATAAATTTGCATAAATAGATGAAAGATAGAATCGTGAAGGAAATCCTTGAAGAATTAACTATCTACTATGCAAACAACAGTCGTTGCTTGTCCTTCCCAGAAATGGCCGTACATTTATTTAAACTATTTCATCCAGTATTTACATATTTAAGTACCACTTGGAGTATTAATGAGAAAATTCAAGAAGCACACTACCAACAGTGGTTACAGAAAGACCGTAGCCGCCTTCTTAGACTAAGTGAAAAAGAACGAAGACTATATAATATAGAAGAGAGCCTCTCTCAAGGATAAATCACTCAAGAATTTGTTCAATTTGGCCAGTCAATTCGAGAATTCATTCGGATAGGATGAGAAGACACCATTAGAGAGAGAAAAGGCTAGAATTGAAGAGAGAAGAAAGGAAATGCTTAAGAATAAAATGCAAGCCTTCAAGTCTGGCAAGTGATTTGGTTTAGAAGCCAAGTCAGATAAGCAAATTTAATTAAAATTGAAGTATTTATTAAGTAAATTCATTGATACTTAAATTGATGCAGTGATTTAAGAGAAATAGAATTATCGAAATTAATTAGAATAATCTAATCTTAAAGTTACTTTTTGTTTATATCATTCTATTTATCCAATTGATGAAGTATGACTCTAAATCTAGCTTTATTGGTTACTACTATTAAATTGATTTTAATTTAAAGCTTATGCCTGCACTTAACTCCCTTATATATTTACATTAGAACTTATTATTGCTGTACCTCCTATATTATTTGTGTTTGATCCCATATATAATGGATTGTTAGGAAATGTATGATTGCTTACAATTTGCTATTAATGACCAATTATGTGCTGTTTTTATCTATGGTATTAACCAAGATTTTAATTTGATATCAAAATGCTGTTATTAGTCTAGGGGCCGTTGTTACTCAATCCACTTTATAAATTTTCTGGATTTTCAGTAGAGTTAACTTCAGCTTATAGTAACTAGCCAAACTTCTCCCTAGTTTTTGTTATATGTATATCACAAAGCTAGGCTTGTTTTGGGTCTTCACAGCACACATAACCCATGCAAATATAGCAATAGTAGAGTCTTTAGCCGACACAACTGTAACAAAACTCATGTTTACATTGAACGCATCGCACTTTCTTGTCAGTTTTTACTATGATTTTATCACAGCCTTGGCAAAACAGGACGTCAGCTTTTTTGCGAAGATGAGATTTCATTTCCTAGTTTTCTTGTTGAAGCTTTTTTATTGTGATTAGGAAATCTTGCTGCATATTTAACATCATAGATTTTAATTCATCAGTGCATCTGTGTTTGCCAAGAGATTTCTTTGATTTTATTAGACTTAGCCTGGCTTTCCTTTATGAGCTACTACTCCCTGAATCTTTTAGGTCTTCATTAAGTAGGTTTAGTGATTAGTTATTCTATGATTAGCTTTGACTGCACATATCACATTTCATACATTTAGTTTCAGTAATGAAACAAATATGGCTTGAATCACACTTCCTCTTGAAAATCTTGCATTTATCGCAGTAACGATATTTACTGGAACAATCTCTAAAGTGGTTAGTCTGGTTGTCTTTCTCTATCTATTTCAAACACAGCACGCATACATCTTACTGTTTTTTAATAAGTTTGCCTTCTTCTTTGCTTTGGGAGGACAATTCTTTTTGATAATTTTAAATGAATCCTTCAAATATCTAGTTGGAAGTGATACTGCTAAATTTAAAATTAAATGAGAATTAATTAGTGGTCAGAATTTTGCTATTATTTCATATAATTATTTACTGATAAATAACTAAATTTAATTTTTAATTTTTATCATAATCAATTAACTTAAAAAAGAATTTGATATTAGAATTATTTTAGATTTCAATAATTTTATATGTTTACCCAAATTTTATTTAAAAATTATATTTTAGATTATTTTATCTATTTAATACAAGTTATATTAATTTGTATATTTTTTTTATATTAAAAGCAATTGTATTATTATAATACTACTTTTCTCATTTCCTTATACGTTATTCTTTTAATCGTCACGCATATTTTCATCAAGACCACTTTCCAATTAAGCCTCACAGTATAACTCTAATGGGTCTATAATGCTTTAAAAATAGTGATTGAATGCCAAATCTCTCTTATTAATCGGAAAGAATACGACGTATTAGCACCCTTTGAAGCACAGGGATGGATCTTTGACTTAATTCTACTGAAAATTAGTAATACATTCAAAGCATGTTATCACTTAGCAAGTTTGGCATTGTCGAGGATTTGCGGCCAAATTATTGCATAACCCACATTTCAAGAAGTCCCAAGTTTGCTTTAAAATCGTGAAAGCTAAGTCTTGGATGTTCAAAAATTAAGAGGAGTGTTGAGAGTCAAGGATCATAAAGTGTGAAATAGGTAATCTGAAAGAACTCTAATTATTCTATTTAATATTTTTGATTTATGATTAATTTTAAAATTTAAACGCGTAAATCTTATCATAGTCAATTAATTGAACAATGATAAATAAGGATTTGTGGCTTTAATAAGCATATATAATAGATTGCTCTTTATTAGATTAGGTAATCACTATTACTAATATTTAATACCCCTAACTTAATAATTAAAACTTAAACAGTCAAAACTTATTAATACAGATGCTTACGTAAACACAATTTGAGATGTAAACTAGCCTTGAAAACACTAGAATTGAGGACTCTTCTAGAGTTGAAACTCAAGCTCCAGCCTAAGAAAGAGCTTCCCGCTACACCATGGAAGAAGTGCCCATTATTGACGTAGAAAAATATTTGAATAAGGAAGACGGCTGGGAAGTAGAGTGCGATAAAGTTGCTGAGTGTCTTCATAAATTTGGCATCTTGATCTTTAAGGATCCAAGAGCAAAGGAGCAAGACAACGAGGACTACATTGACTTAATGGAGTAATACTTCGACAAGACCTCTGAGATCTATTACAACGGAAAGAAGCTTGACGATGCTAAGCCAGAGTTCAATTATCAAACTGGTGTCACCCCAGAGCAGATTGAGAAGGCAAGAAACCATTATGAAAAAGTCAAACATCTCCCTTAAGAAGATCAACCAAGATCAATTAGTGTTATAACTAATTTTTATATATCCAGCTTCCCACCTACTTACGACATGAAATGGAGATATATGTGGAAGATTGGTGAGCGCCCACCTGGTGCTTATGATGAGGTTCCTCAAGTATAATATTATTCAAAGCATAATGATATATTTTAAAGTATTATAATTCCAGAAGGCTTCCCAGAGTGGGAGCAAAAGATGACAAAGTGGGGAGACACTCTCTTGAATGCTTCATTCACTGCAGCAGAAATGGCTGCTTTAGGCATGAAACTTAACCAAGACACTTTCTCATAACACATGCATGGTGGCTCTCACCTCTTAGCCCCTACTGGATCTGATCTTAAGCGTCATGATATTGGTACCACTCTTGCAGGTTTCCATTATGACATTGCACTCTTAACTTGTCATGGAAAATCTAGATATCCAGGTCTTTATATCTGGCTCAGAGATTGGACAAAGGTTGCCGTAAAGATCCCAAAAGGCTGTTTGCTTTTGTAAGCAGGATCTACTTTTGAACATATTACTGGTGGTTACGTTCTAGCTGGCTACCATGAAGTGATAATTATATTTGGATTAATCATTAATATAGCAACCTGTATATTTTCATCATAATTTGATATACTCAGAAGAGACCAAGATAGCTGCATAAAAAGTCTAATAAGAAATAGAGGAGGGTAAAGACAGAGTTTTGTGGCGTGTATCCTCAACACTCTTCAGTCACATGAGATTTGATGTGGACATTTCCCCAATGCCTGAACTTAACCACCTCTATAATCCCGAAGAAGCTAAGATAAAATACAGAAAAATGACTGCCTATGAAAAGCTTATTGAAGAACTCACTGCTACTTCCATGGTTGCTATGTGAGTGACTCAATAGAAATCTAAAGATTTATATATATTTAAGACTCATCCAAATAACTTTATGTTATATATATATATACCTTTTAACTTCTTAATTCTCAATTATTCTCAATCTATAAAATTTTCTGTTTTATTTATGAGATAAAATAACCATAATGAAACATGAAGAGACTCAGAGAGAATAAAGGAATCACTGGGTTTATTTATTGTGTTTGATTACATTTAACCTTAATATTGAACTTTATTTGCTATTATTTAGTAGTGATGATTAATCAATATTATCTGTATATATTTTAATTTTTGTATTGCCATAATCTTTTTTCATAAATAAATAATTTCTCAAATATCTATAAAATATTTCTATATTTATAAATCTAACAATACTAATAGAAAATCATTTGCCCTCTCACTCACTCTTTCGCTCACAAATTTATATTTGGAATAAAGATTTTGAGCACAGTCAGTTTAGAGAACAAAATAAATTAATTTGAATTCAAATTTAAATATAAATATAAACTTAGTTTATCGTAAACTCAAATTTCATTTTTACATTTTTGAGATACAAAAGAAATATGAGCAACAACAACAATCTTAAAATTATTTTATGAAATTATTCAGCAAATCTTTTTGGTATTTTTTTTATTTAGTATATGAATTTAAAGATAAAAAATCCTGATAAGAAGGCTTCATCAGATCCAAGAAACAGACCTACAAACAGACCAGCAGTTTAGAATCCCTAGTAAAATGTTCAGAATTCCAACCAGCCCAGTAATAAGCTCATTCAATAGACATTAGACAATAGAGTTAACCCAACCTAGCAATCAGCTACAAACTAAACTACACAGCCTCCTGCAAACAAAATGTAAACGAGGAGTCAAAGACCAGCGACCTAGGAAGAGGTTACAGGGAATATTGGAGATCTTGGCCCAAGAAATGCTTAGCTTCAAAATCGTGGTAACACAGCTCCTAATATGAATTAGTAGCAACCTGTTCAACAAGCGAATTAAAATTCTAGAGTACATCCAAATCAGTAGACTCCTTCGAGTGACATGCAAGCAAACATTTAGACAAATAGATAATCTGATTAGTTGCAGTAGCAAATTCCAAGCTAAATGCAATCTGTTGATTCGAGCAGAAGAGGAAGTTAGTCAAACTTAAATGAAAGCATGAACAGCAGTATATCTACAGAAAAACCTGCAAACTCAAATTCTACAGGAAATCGCAGTAATGTTGGAAATTTTATGTTCAATCGGCCACTAATTTAGAATTCTCAGGTTGGAACAAACATGACTTCAAACAGATAATCTTATGAAACAGATGGCACAAGAGGTGTTTTATCTTATTAAATTATACTCATATTATTTAGGTTTGAACCAGAGCTATCAAAGCGACTACTCATAACCCGACACTTAATCGAATGTTGGAATGAGCCCTTCAATTGGTTTCAATTCTAGAAGCTAGCATCAAAGCTAGAGGTAGAGCACTCAGAGTTAAAGCCAGTCTTAAAATCTGAACAATAGGTAGTTTAATCAAAGTCCCATTGATAACAACGGTGACCCAAATTCAAGTAGCAGTGACAGCAGTCATAGTAACTCGAACAGACATGAGGATGAAGAAATGGAGTTAAGTCACCATACTTCAGATTTAACAATATATTTCTAAACATGCCAATTTTTATTTTCTTCAGAGTCTGTAGAGTAAATGGCTACTTAACTTTAAGTTAATGTGAATCCGTTTAATCCTAGCGAGACTTCCCAAAAATTTGACTTTTTGATTAGAAAAAGTTTGAATTAGAAGCTTGGAAACTAAGATTAGCCAATGAGTGACGATGATGATGACTATTAAATAATTATAACTGCTTAAGAAAAAATTGCAAAAATTTATTTTTATTTTAACTCTATAAATATTAACAATAAGAGAATGATTAGAATAGAGCAAATCAATTCTAGTCTCATAATGTGGCTTAGATTTCTCATAAAACTTATTATATTCTAATTTACAAATAAGTTCTAGTTGCCTGTAAATCTCCATGAACATAATTCTTTTTTTTAGTTTATGAAGACTCCACTTACACATTTCCCAAAATCACGTCAGACTAGCGTCATGGATTTCTTGAAAAAAGAGTATATGGAAATAAACAAAAGTGAACCTTTATTTAGTAGAAAGATCAATCATAAAAGCTCAAAGAGAAAGGATGTGGTTGGTTTGGCTAACAATAGAAGTAATAGGTAGGGTGCTGCAGTTGGTACTAGAGCTTAAAGAGCTAGAGAAATTGAGTAGGATAGGTACAAGAAAAACAGGAAACCTTTTAAAATTCTTAAAAAATTGTAAAATTTATAATTTAAAACCTGGTACAGTCGCTCTCAGAGAAATTCGATACTACTAGAAAACTGTCAGACTACTGATTATGAGATTACCTTAATAAAGATATATAAATTTCATTTACCTTTCTAGAGACTTGTGAAATAGATAGTAACACACAATTATGGTCCTTTTAAAATGCAGTCTTAAGCTTTATTGAAATAAAAGTTTATATAAAATTGCTTAATATACTCTTGAACGCTACTAATTTGTTTGTATTTCTATTTAGATAATTTAGCTTTGCTTTGCATGCAGGAATCTGCTGAGGCTTATTTGACTGGGCTCTTTGAAGATGCTTATTTATGTGCAATTCATGCCAAGAGAGTTACAATCATGCAGAATGATTTCATTCTTGCCAGGAGATTGAGAGGTGAAATGACTATATATGATAACAAGAGATATGAGTAAAATCTTAAAAATAAATGATATTTCTTTACTTTTGTAAATTTGATTCAAAGAATATTAAAAATAATTGCATATGCTGAAAATATTCTCATCTTAATTATACATTTAAATTGATTATTTGAATTTTATTAAATCGTGATGATTCTGGATTTCAGTTTCCTAATGGCGATGACAAAGGATTCTACCCTGGATAGTATAAAATGCTTGAAGAATCTAAGAACTACAAGTTAAGCAAAAGCAGACCACAACCACCTGCTAACCCAAAGCAACTTGAAGCCTAGAGAAGAAATAGTTAAATAAACTAACAGTAAACAAGTTAACAATCTCCTTTTGGTGCAATGACTCGCAATCAAAACCCCAAAATCCCTTCATTAGTTTGATTGATTTTTTATATTGATAAAGAAGACTATTAGTTCATACTTTATTAGGGTCTTAACAGGGTTTAAGTCGGAGATCCAATTGGAGTTTGCTTTTAAGTATTATGCTCTTTAAAGGGAAAGATGAATGAGTGTATGGATATTATTTAGCTTGATAGTATTTTTTCTTGGTAAAGATCATTTAGCCTAAGGTTCCCCTTTCTAGAAATGACTTACTGAGAATTATTTATCTGACATTTGATATCAGAGTTAATTTAGCTAGATAGCATTTTAGATAGTTGAAGGAATCGAAGAGCTTCGCAAGCTAGGCTGAGTTTATAAGGACTTAAAATAGAAAATATTATGATTGACTATAAAACATTGAGAGTATTTCATTATTTATTCAAATAGACAATAAGAGTGTAATCCAATGCATAAGGAAATGCAATGGTACTCCTGCTCGAGAAAATTGGAGAGACGGAGACATTGTATGGAATTTTTGAGCCATAGCAGCAATAATTATAGAGATTGACATCACAACCAACTATTACTTAAGCTATGAAGGTGAGGAAGATTATATGTAAAGAATCAAGCAACACTTAGATAAATAAAAGGTTTCTGAAAAACAAATATAACTTGCATACTCAACTATAATTAAACATAATTCTGAAATTAGAATTATTAAATTTAAAGAAAAAATCCAAATAATCTAATCAAATTTTTGAAATTATATGAAAATATTTATTTTAAAATGGAAATTTAATAGCTTAATAGAATACTTATTATAATTATCAAAATATGAGTAATATGAAAATTCTTTAATCTATCCGCTCTATATTAAATAATTAGACATTTCCTACTTGAATTTATTCAATCCTTATTCTTTCCAGTTCTACCGTGAGTTGCAGGTTTGATGATACACCGATTGCTGTTACTTGGTTGGCCCTATAAGAAATAAAATTTAGAATTTCTTTTTGTAAGTTACATTTTTGTGAGTTTAAAAGCTCCATCAGCGCAGCGTTGATCTTTATTAGTTTCACTTTCCTAATTTTTTATTTCATTTTAAATAATCAATTTCATATTATAAATTGTAAAAGTTTGTGTGAAACCTTTTTTATATCTAGCTTGTATTCTCACCTAAACTACTTATATTTAAACTAGTACATAAACCCTTGTAAAGTATGCGATAACAGTTTACTTATATCAATTTCAATCAAACAACTGAAAGGGTTTTGAGGGTTTTGAATGTATAAAATCCTCATCATTAAGTTTATGATTAAATTAGGTAAAATTAAGCCTAAATGCTTAGTTAAACTGATATATCTAGCTTTGATGATTTGCAATGAGATCTAACAGTATGATATACTATTTTGATAAACAACATAGAATTTGTTGTATTGAGAAAGAGAGAGTATGGTCAAGTAATAGACCTTTAAATCTTGTAATCATTAGCACTATAGTAAATTTGACGAACGATATAAATTTGGCACTTTAAGTTGTATTGATTTAATTAATATTTGGTATTTGGTTTTGATAATTTTGTGATACTTATTTATTACATCACCAGATTGAATTTAAAGCAAATCTGAAATAAAATTAAAATTTATTTTACATATTTTATTTCACAAACCAGCATTACAAATGAACAGAAGCAGAGTAAGATCATCCCCTCCCCATATCTCCCTCGTTTAACTCATCACTTTTATTATTTTAGGGTCACGAACCAGTAAAGATTAAGAGCGCAGAAAAGGATCAATTGATCGCCGAATTAAGACAACAGTTGTACGATTTAAAGAACCAAGATAGAGACTACCGTGGTGTCAACGATGAGATTATCAACATGGAAAATAGATACAAGATATTAGCTGATGACAAGGTAAGTTTCAAGTGCAATCATCTCAATTCATTCTTAGGTGAGATCTGACATCGAGCAAAGAGCTAGAATCAATAGAGATATGGACGAGACTGCTGATTTGAGAAAGCAAATCGACGACTTGAAGTACTTGCTCTCCGAAAAGTAAGATCTAGTTGCAACAACGCGCAGCAAATTTATTTATTATATACTTGCGATTGCAAACACTATTATCAACTACTTTCATACAAGCCAACTTGGAATGGAAACCAAATATTGAATTCATTTTTGAACTTTATACTTATAACTGTCTTCCTATAGGACCAAGCAAAGCATGGACTTACAAGATGAGTTAGTGAGATCAAAGAGAGTGCTCGAGGAGAAACATTATGAAACACTCAGACTTAATGAGGAGAATTCCAAGAGATCAGAGTAAAACCTTGATTTAAGAGACAAGGCCACTGAACTTGAGAAGGAAATTGAATACTTAAAGGCATAAAAAGCCGATAACTGGAGAGAAATTAACAGACTCAAGGAAGTAAATGATCAAAGAATCAGAGAAGCAGGAGATCAAGGAGAGAGACTCAAGGCTATCGATTTTGATTTATCAAGAACCCAATTGAGAATTGAAGACACCTAAAAGCTTATTAGTATTAACCAATTTTGAGTAAAATTCACAATAGAAACTAAAAAACTATCATTTAAAGCTTATTGATGCTAGAAGTTACGACCTCAGAAATAAGCAGATCCTTTTAGATGATGTGCAAAAGGAAATCGCTAGAATTAAGGATTTGAATATTAGATCAGGTTCAGAGGGTGGCCTTCTCAGAAGAGACTGTGACAAAGTGCAGGCTGAGATCTACGATTTAAGAAAGGAGATCGATTACAACGCAGTGAGAAACACCGACATTCAAACTTAAATAAGAGACCTTGAATTCAGAGTGAAGGATAAGGACGACTAACTTTATGCCATGAGAAAGGAACTCGACTCACAGAAATATAACAACTCAGCGCAGAGAGACTCAAATGTCGATATGCTGAATGAGAAGGACGCTCTTGAGAAGCATGCTGCCATTGTACAACAATAAAATAACGACATCACCAGAGAATTAGACAAGTTAATTATCCATCAAATTAGGAAATAGTCATGGTCAATTCTATTAGGAAGGTATATATTTTGAACCTATTATAAGAAGGTATTTAAATGAATAAATTAAAGTTCTGCGAAACTGATGAGTATGTTAGAGGATAATTAGACAGAAGAGGTAGAGTGTATGGCATTAGATCAAAGAATGAAGACGAACTTAAGCACAGCTACTACAGAATTGAAGAAGTTAGATCAAGATCACCACAGAGAAGACACTGAGTAGAAACCAGTGATATGTTATATAATTTTAAATAAGGAACTAAACAAATATCACCATCATGAACTATATAAAAAGGGGTTTATAATTGTAATTATAAATATGGAACGTTTATTTTTTTAAGTACACCCATAAATATAAAAACATGCAGTTTTCCTAATATTTTGATATACATTTTAAGCACTTTTTTGCATTATTTAAGACGCTTATTAAATTTACAAAATCTCTTCGAAATAATCATCAAAATTGCTAGCTAATAGAAATATTAAGGTTTGGCAAAAGAATAAAGATTTAGATTTAATCGATGTTATTTTATAAGTTAATTATATTACGCTTGTTATTATATGATAACTTAATTTATAGGCCAATAAATTACATTATAGAGGAACAATTAATAGTGGTGCAATAGGGGAAGCAACTCAGAAAACTCTTTCATATAGTTATAAACGCAAAGTTCATAACTTTATGGGGGGAAGTATTCCAAGCTCACTCTTATATTTAGTTATTAGGGAAGTCAATAGTGATTTCAAAGCTATTTCATATTTTGAAAGGCTTGCTTTGGAGAGCCGAGTTTTGGGAGACTGGTATATTTAACTCCAGAATTTTAAGATATCATTGTTGAAGATTTTAAGCTGCTAACACCAGTTGAGCCGCTGGAATTACTGCTATATTTTATGTTGTTAGGACTCTTAGCCTGGTGGTTTTGTTGCATTACTTTGAAGTTTTTATCTTTCAAATCAAGGATGTTTATTTTTTAGACTTTATTAATGTGATGTGCTGGGCTAACTATGACTCCTTTGTTATTGTTTAGGGATTAAATGATATTTCTGCTCTTTTTCAGGAGACTTTAGGTTTCCCGAACATTTTAAAAGTTAATTCGTTTTTTAGTACTTGTCACTTCATATCTTATAAAGTTTTGAGCTTCGTAGTAATAACCCTCGAACAGTTTTTGTACTGTATCTCTTCTGCACAGCTGCTCAGCTTCAATAAATACTGAGTCTAGGGCTTCATTTAAAGGGAATTCGATGTTTTTACCCTTGTAGTTATCTCCTTTTGGTGGTTACCAAGGAGTTTTCATTTTTTTCTGGAGCAAACTATTCCAATCGAAATCTTGAAACCAAGGATGATTCTTGACTTCTTAGATCCCTCCCATGAATCCAAGTCTGCTCTGTGGCTTACGCCTAATCATTTTATTGCAAAAATCAGCAGCTTCAATTGACCATTCGTTTGGAATCTCATGAGCTCTGATTTGAACTTGCTTTGCAAGCATACTGTCTCTGATTGCTTATTTACTAGCACCACTGTAAGGTCTACGTCTGAACATCATTTCATATAAAATGACTCCTACAGCGAAGTAATCAGAGACTGGTCCATGAGGAAGTTTGCACATTGCCTCAGGAGACATGTAGCCTGGTGTGCCACTTGTATCAATAATTCCACAAAGAATATTATCGAAAGCACTTGGTTCGCTTATTCCACCATCTTTAACTGTGTTTATGGGGAACTACCTGCTAATTCCAAAGTCAGTAAGCATCAGGTATCCCTTCTCATCGAATACCAAATTTTCAGGTTTTATGTCTCTGTGTACTATGCCAAGCTCATGTAGATACTCCAATGATAGAAGCATGCTTGCAACCATAATAATTTAGTAGTGAGTAGTTGTAAGTAATATAGGTAAATTAAAAATCTAGAAATTAAAACTTAACTTCTAGACTTTAATGATATATAATATATATAATTATTATTGAACAGCATCTCATTGTCAGTCTTGCGATTCTTGTTGATAAGTATACCACTGTTGCCGCCAAAAACAAGCCTCTTTCGCACCAACCTAGCAGAGTCGGTATTCTCCATGGAGAGCTATACCTTAGCTTTTAGTTCAACATTCTTTCGATGTGTTTATCATGTTGACATCATTTGCACCATCTCAAATTGCTAAAGCTCTTACTTTTCTCTTTTTTTCTGCACTTCCACTTTATTTTGTTCTTTTAAAAGAAGGTCCGTCCTCCCTTCGGTTACTGTAATTCCCATAGCAAAACCAACATTAGTTTACTTAAGAATAGAGTTTTTGAAAACTGAAACTTTGGAATTAGCTTAAAATTGCCACTCGCTGCTAAGCCTTTCCTAGGTGTGAATATCCTCGTCTTCTCTAACTCTTGGAGTAACTCTCATTTCCAGCAGTGGTTGCTACTAGCCATATCCATGCCGTTTGATTGCTTTCTTCACATCTTTCCCCAATCAATAATAATTAAATATGTTCCCATAATAAATTATTAGCTATATATGTTATAATTAAACCATGAACCTGGTTTCTTCTTCGTTGAAATGCTTGTAGGGTAAGTGATAGCGAAGGTCACCACCACTGCAGTAGTCAAGGACTAAGTACAAACTTTCACGATCTTAAAATGCAGCCTTCATATTTACAAGGAATCTATAATAAATTAAAAGGTTAATAAAACATGATAACTGAGTGAGTGTGGTTATTCTTACGGATGATTAAGTTTTAAAGGGAGAGGTTTAAAATTTTGCTTAAAATGTATTGCAACTTAATGTTATAAAAATTGAATAGCTCAACTATTTTCATTTCTTTTTGAAAATAATGTTTTTTTAATTTAAAATCTTTTCAAGATACTCTTAATTTTAAACTTTAAAGCGTAAAAATTAGGTATTATTATCAAAATATTTAAATAAATTGCTAAACTCAAAATCGATATAAAGTAAAATATGAAGGATATAATTCTAAATCATTTTTATAATATAATTGTTTCTTATTTAAAATAGGCAATATTTCCCAAATATAAGTTTTGACAAGATGGTTCTTTCCATAAGAACAGCATTTAAACTTTTTCTCGCAATGATTCTTGATTTTTACATTTCTTATTAATTCATAAAATAATTAATAATACTATTTATATAATCTAAAGTGTGACATTATAAATGAAATAATCACTATTTCTTTGAGTGCGTATGATTAGTTGTATTGCTTTTTAGACTGAACTTTCCAGACTTTTCCGAAGCCTCCCTTTCCTACTACGTACTATTTTTCAAAGCAATTTTTAGCGAATAAATCCTCAATATCTATTATTTGGCCTAGGTTGTTGGTGTTACTAGGGTCTTTCATATCTTTAAATGTGTTATTTCCCATTTCTATTATTGCCATAATCATAGTCAATTATAAAATTATGATACTTTAATCTATGATTACAAAAATAATCAAACATATAAATATACTATATAATAGCGAATATGTGTGGTTAGACAGAGAAGTAGAATTAGTTGATTATGTAATTTTAATAATTTGAAAAGTATTATAATTCTCCCAATAAATACCTCAAATTTAAACAAATCATTTGGCTTTTAAAATCTGACTTCTTTTTCAACATCAGAAATTCAATTGTACTCTACAAACCCCTCTAATGACAGTTATTATTGTTATTTTCGATTATATTTTTATATTTTTCTTCACTTCTCAGCCTCACATGAATATATGGAGCAATAGATTATAAAATACATTATATAAAGATATACATTTATCAAAGAAATTAAAAGGCCAAGTTAATAGCAGAAATATTAGCCATCACTCTCACATTTGAACTGGGAAATTGAGGAATTGGCAGGCACTATCTAAGTGATTTATTATTTTATCCATGACTGCATTTTGCTCTTTGAGAGTTTCACTCGCCTCTTTTTTCTTTTTAAGGTCCTCAATGTTTTTCTTGAGTTCACGCAATATCGAGAAATGTTAAGCGAATAAGGCAGTTGATGCATTAAATGATGGTATCACTATAATGCAAACTTAAATTAGGTAAGTTTAACAGTAAATTAATATGAATTATAGCTTAGTTTCTAGAGCTTATTTGCCACCTTTTAAAGGGGAGCCACGATTATTATTGTTGTCAAAAGCGCTCTTTTAATTGAATATATTAGCATCTTTATTTAGCCCGAAACCACTAGCTGTGGATTTATTGCCATTCACCTATCTTAGATCTGCATTGGTTCTTGATTGATTTCCTGCGTTATTCATGCCGAAAGATAAGCCAGCTTGGTCTTTACCTGCTCTTTTGTTCATTACAGATCTATTACCGCCTTGTGTAGATGTTGCTGAACCAAAGTTTGAGTTCATATATTAGTATATACTATAAACATGCATTCAAAACCCCAAAACCCCTTAGTGAGGTTTATAAGTGCTTTGATTTGTAG
>ARYC01005186.1:0-51629 GCA_000711775.1 Oxytricha trifallax | reverse complement strand
ATTGAAGAATTTTAGTACATCGGCTTCCCTATGAAAACCTGATAACAAGATTGTCGATTTGCAAAACCTTGGTGGCCAAAATATCTCGACAACCAGAGTTGTCCCAGATGTCTCACTTATTATTCCTTAAATAGATTGTTTTTGAGACCTCTCCAGTTGAATCCGATCCAAAAAATATTTTAAGATGGCCGAGATAGAATTTTCAGATTTGCCTATAAATTATACAAGAAATCCATGAAGTGTCAATTTTTAGTTGTATCGTCCCAGGTGCTCAAAGACACAGGAAATGTAGCTTATCAAAAGGAGAGAATTTCCTGCTCAATTGAAGAATTTTAGTACATCGGCTTCCCTATGAAAACCTGATAACAAGATTGTCGATTTGCAAAACCTTGGTGGCCAAAATATCTCGACAACCAGAGTTGTCCCAGATGTCTCACTTATTATTCCTTAAATAGATTGTTTTTGAGACCTCTCCAGTTGAATCCGATCCAAAAAATATTTTAAGATGGCCGAGATAGAATTTTCAGATTTGCCTATAAATTATACAAGAAATCCATGAAGTGTCAATTTTTAGTTGTATCGTCCCAGGTGCTCAAAGACACGGGAAATGTAGCTTATCAAAAGGTGAGCATTTCCTGCCTAAATGAAAAATTTTAGTACATCGGCTTACATGTGAAAACGCTATAATAAGATTGCCATTTTGCAAAACCTTGGTGGCCAAAATATCTCGACAACCAGAGGGGACCCAGATGTCTCACTTATTCTTCCTTAAATTGATTGTTTTTGAGACCTCTACAGTTGAATCCGATCCAAAAAATATTCAAAGATGGCCGAGATAGAATTTTCAGGTTTGCCTATAAATTATACAAGAAATCCATGAAGTGTCAATTTTTAGTTGTATCGTCCAAGGTGCTCAAAGACACGGGAAATGTAGCTTATCAAAAGGTGAGCATTTCCTGCCTAATTGAAAAATTTTAGTACATCGGCTTCCATGTGAAAACGCTATAATAAGATTGGCATTTTGCAAAACCTTGGTGGCCAAAATATCTCGACAACCAGAGGGGACCCAGATGTCTCACTTATTCTTCCTTAAATAGATTGTTTTTGAGACCTCTCTAGTTGAATCCGATTCAAAAAATATTCAAAGATGGCCGAGATAGAATTTTCAGGTTTGCCTATAAGTTATACAATAAATCCATGAAATGTCAATTTTTAGTTGTATCGTCCCAGGTGCTCAAAGACATGGGAAATGTAGCTTATCAAAAGGAGAGCATTTCCTGCTCAATTGAAGAATTTTAGTACATCGGCTTCCCTATGAAAACCTGATAACAAGATTGTCGATTTGCAAAACCTTGGTGGCCAAAATATCTCGACAACCAGAGTTGTCCCAGATGTCTCACTTATTATTCCTTAAATAGATTGTTTTTGAGACCTCTCCAGTTGAATCCGATCCAAAAAATATTTTAAGATGGCCGAGATAGAATTTTCAGATTTGCCTATAAATTATACAAGAAATCCATGAAGTGTCAATTTTTAGTTGTATCGTCCCAGGTGCTCAAAAGACATGGGAAATGTAGCTTATCAAAAGGAGAGCATTTCCTGCTCAATTGAAGAATTTTAGTACATCGGCTTCCCTATGAAAACCTGATAACAAGATTGTCGATTTGCAAAACCTTGGTGGCCAAAATATCTCGACAACCAGAGTTGTCCCAGATGTCTCACTTATTATTCCTTAAATAGATTGTTTTTGAGACCTCTCCAGTTGAATCCGATCCAAAAAATATTTTAAGATGGCCGAGATAGAATTTTCAGATTTGCCTATAAATTATACAAGAAATCCATGAAGTGTCAATTTTTAGTTGTATCGTCCCAGGTGCTCAAAGACACGGGAAATGTAGCTTATCAAAAGGAGAGCATTTCCTGCTCAATTGAAGAATTTTAGTACATCGGCTTCCCTATGAAAACCTGATAACAAGATTGTCGATTTGCAAAACCTTGGTGGCCAAAATATCTCGACAACCAGAGTTGTCCCAGATGTCTCACTTATTATTCCTTAAATAGATTGTTTTTGAGACCTCTCCAGTTGAATCCGATCCAAAAAATATTTTAAGATGGCCGAGATAGAATTTTCAGATTTGCCTATAAATTATACAAGAAATCCATGAAGTGTCAATTTTTAGTTGTATCGTCCCAGGTTCTCAAAGATATGGGAAATGTAGCTTATCAAAAGGTGAGCATTTCCTGCCTAATTGAAGAATTTTAGTACATCGGCTTCCCTATGAAAACCTGATAACAAGATTGTCGATTTGCAAAACCTTGGTGGCCAAAATATCTCGACAACCAGAGTTGTCCCAGATGTCTCACTTATTATTCCTTAAATAGATTGTTTTTGAGACCTCTCCAGTTGAATCCGATCCAAAAAATATTTTAAGATGGCCGAGATAGAATTTTCAGATTTGCCTATAAATTATACAAGAAATCCATGAAGTGTCAATTTTTAGTTGTATCGTCCCAGGTGCTCAAAGACACAGGAAATGTAGCTTATCAAAAGGAGAGAATTTCCTGCTCAATTGAAGAATTTTAGTACATCGGCTTCCCTATGAAAACCTGATAACAAGATTGTCGATTTGCAAAACCTTGGTGGCCAAAATATCTCGACAACCAGAGTTGTCCCAGATGTCTCACTTATTATTCCTTAAATAGATTGTTTTTGAGACCTCTCCAGTTGAATCCGATCCAAAAAATATTTTAAGATGGCCGAGATAGAATTTTCAGATTTGCCTATAAATTATACAAGAAATCCATGAAGTGTCAATTTTTAGTTGTATCGTCCCAGGTGCTCAAAGACACGGGAAATGTAGCTTATCAAAAGGAGAGCATTTCCTGCTCAATTGAAGAATTTTAGTACATCGGCTTCCCTATGAAAACCTGATAACAAGATTGTCGATTTGCAAAACCTTGGTGGCCAAAATATCTCGACAACCAGAGTTGTCCCAGATGTCTCACTTATTATTCCTTAAATAGATTGTTTTTGAGACCTCTCCAGTTGAATCCGATCCAAAAAATATTTTAAGATGGCCGAGATAGAATTTTCAGATTTGCCTATAAATTATACAAGAAATCCATGAAGTGTCAATTTTTAGTTGTATCGTCCCAGGTGCTCAAAGACACAGGAAATGTAGCTTATCAAAAGGAGAGCATTTCCTGCTCAATTGAAAAATTTTAGTACATCGGCTTCCATGTGAAAACGCTATAATAAGATTGCCATTTTGCAAAACCTTGGTGGCCAAAATATCTCGACAACCAGAGGTGACCCAGATGTCTCACTTACTCTTCCTTAAATAGATTGTTTTTGAGACCTCTCCAGTTGAATCCGATCCAAAAAATATTCAAAGATGGCCGAGATAGAATTTTCAGGTTTGCCTATAAATTATACAAGAAATCCATGAAGTGTCAATTTTTAGTTGTATCGTCCCAGGTGCTCAAAGACATGGGAAATGTAGCTTATCAAAAGGTGAGCATTTCCTGCCTAATTGAAGAATTTTAGTACATCGGCTTCCCTATGAAAACCTGATAACAAGATTGTCGATTTGCAAAACCTTGGTGGCCAAAATATCTCGACAACCAGAGTTGTCCCAGATGTCTCACTTATTATTCCTTAAATAGATTGTTTTTGAGACCTCTCCAGTTGAATCCGATCCAAAAAATATTTTAAGATGGCCGAGATAGAATTTTCAGATTTGCCTATAAATTATACAAGAAATCCATGAAGTGTCAATTTTTAGTTGTATCGTCCCAGGTGCTCAAAGACACAGGAAATGTAGCTTATCAAAAGGAGAGAATTTCCTGCTCAATTGAAGAATTTTAGTACATCGGCTTCCCTATGAAAACCTGATAACAAGATTGTCGATTTGCAAAACCTTGGTGGCCAAAATATCTCGACAACCAGAGTTGTCCCAGATGTCTCACTTATTATTCCTTAAATAGATTGTTTTTGAGACCTCTCCAGTTGAATCCGATCCAAAAAATATTTTAAGATGGCCGAGATAGAATTTTCAGATTTGCCTATAAATTATACAAGAAATCCATGAAGTGTCAATTTTTAGTTGTATCGTCCCAGGTGCTCAAAGACATGGGAAATGTAGCTTATCAAAAGGTGAGCATTTCCTGCCTAAATGAAGAATTTTAGTACATCGGCTTCCCTATGAAAACCTGATAACAAGATTGTCGATTTGCAAAACCTTGGTGGCCAAAATATCTCGACAACCAGAGTTGTCCCAGATGTCTCACTTATTATTCCTTAAATAGATTGTTTTTGAGACCTCTCCAGTTGAATCCGATCCAAAAAATATTTTAAGATGGCCGAGATAGAATTTTCAGATTTGCCTATAAATTATACAAGAAATCCATGAAGTGTCAATTTTTAGTTGTATCGTCCCAGGTGCTCAAAGACATGGGAAATGTAGCTTATCAAAAGGAGAGCATTTCCTGCTCAATTGAAGAATTTTAGTACATCGGCTTCCCTATGAAAACCTGATAACAAGATTGTCGATTTGCAAAACCTTGGTGGCCAAAATATCTCGACAACCAGAGTTGTCCCAGATGTCTCACTTATTATTCCTTAAATAGATTGTTTTTGAGACCTCTCCAGTTGAATCCGATCCAAAAAATATTTTAAGATGGCCGAGATAGAATTTTCAGATTTGCCTATAAATTATACAAGAAATCCATGAAGTGTCAATTTTTAGTTGTATCGTCCCAGGTGCTCAAAGACACGGGAAATGTAGCTTATCAAAAGGTGAGCATTTCCTGCCTAAATGATAAATTTTAGTACATCGGCTTCCATGTGAAAACGCTATAATAAGATTGCCATTTTGCAAAACCTTGGTGGCCAAAATATTCTCGACAACCAGAGGTGACCCAGATGTCTCACTTACTCTTCCTTAAATAGATTGTTTTTGAGACCTCTCCAGTTGAATCCGATTCAAAAAATATTTAAAGATGGCCGAGATAGAATTTTCAGGTTTGCCTATAAATTATACAAGAAATCCATGAAGTGTCAAATTTTAGTTGTATCGTCCCAGGTGCTCAAAGACATGGGAAATGTAGCTTATCAAAAGGTGAGCATTTCCTGCCTAATTGAAGAATTTTAGTACATCGGCTTCCCTATGAAAACCTGATAACAAGATTGTCGATTTGCAAAACCTTGGTGGCCAAAATATCTCGACAACCAGAGTTGTCCCAGATGTCTCACTTATTATTCCTTAAATAGATTGTTTTTGAGACCTCTCCAGTTGAATCCGATCCAAAAAATATTTTAAGATGGCCGAGATAGAATTTTCAGATTTGCCTATAAATTATACAAGAAATCCATGAAGTGTCAATTTTTAGTTGTATCGTCCCAGGTGCTCAAAGACACAGGAAATGTAGCTTATCAAAAGGAGAGCATTTCCTGCTCAATTGAAAAATTTTAGGACATCGGCTTCACTGTGAAAACGCTATAATAAGATTGCCATTTTGCAAAACCTTGGTGCCCAAAATATCTCGACAACCAGAGGTGACCCAGATGTCTCACTTATTATTCCTTAAATAGAATGTTTTTGAGACCTCTCCAGTTGAATCCGATCCAAAAAATATTTAAAGATGGCCGAGATAGAATTTTCAGATTTGCCTATAAATTATACAAGAAATCCATGAAGTGTCAATTTTTAGTTGTATCGTCCCAGGTGCTCAAAGACACGGGAAATGTAGCTTATCAAAAGGAGAGCATTTCCTGCTCAATTGAAAAATTTTAGGACATCGGCTTCAATGTGAAAACGCTATAATAAGATTGCCATTTTGCAAAACCTTGGTGGCCAAAATATCTCGACAACCAGAGGTGACCCAGATGTCTCACTTATTCTTCCTTAAATAGATTGTTTTTGAGACCTCTCTAGTTGAATGCGATTCAAAAAATATTCAAAGATGGCCGAGATAGAATTTTCAGGTTTGCCTATAAGTTATACAAGAAATCCATGAAATGTCAATTTTTAGTTGTATCGTCCCAGGTGCTCAAAGACACAGGAAATGTAGCTTATCAAAAGGAGAGCATTTCCTGCTCAATTGAAAAATTTTAGGACATCGGCTTCACTGTGAAAACGCTATAATAAGATTGCCATTTTGCAAAACCTTGGTGCCCAAAATATCTCGACAACCAGAGGTGACCCAGATGTCTCACTTATTATTCCTTAAATAGAATGTTTTTGAGACCTCTCCAGTTGAATCCGATCCAAAAAATATTTAAAGATGGCCGAGATAGAATTTTCAGATTTGCCTATAAATTATACAAGAAATCCATGAAGTGTCAATTTTTAGTTGTATCGTCCCAGGTGCTCAAAGACACAGGAAATGTAGCTTATCAAAAGGAGAGCATTTCCTGCTCAATTGAAGAATTTTAGTACATCGGCTTCCCTGTGAAAACCTATAATAAGATTGTCGATTTGCAAAACCTTGGTGGCCAAAATATCTCGACAACCAGAGTTGTCCCAGATGTCTCACTTATTATTCCTTAAATAGATTGTTTTTGAGACCTCTCCAGTTGAATCCGATCCAAAAAATATTTTAAGATGGCCGAGATAGAATTTTCAGATTTGCCTATAAATTATACAAGAAATCCATGAAGTGTCAATTTTTAGTTGTATCGTCCCAGGTGCTCAAAGACACGGGAAATGTAGCTTATCAAAAGGTGAGCATTTCCTGCCTAATTGAAAAATTTTAGTACATCGGCTTCCATGTGAAAACGCTATAATAAGATTGCCATTTTGCAAAACCTTGGTGCCCAAAATATCTCGACAACCAGAGGTGACCCAGATGTCTCACTTATTATTCCTTAAATAGATTGTTTTTGAGACCTCTCCAGTTGAATCCGATCCAAAAAATATTCAAAGATGGCCGAGATAGAATTTTCAGATTTGCCTATAAATTATACAAGAAATCCATGAAATGTCAATTTTTAGTTGTATCGTCCCAGGTGCTCAAAGACACGGGAAATGTAGCTTATCAAAAGGTGAGCATTTCCTGCTCAATTGAAGAATTTTAGTACATCGGCTTCCCTATGAAAACCTGATAACAAGATTGTCGATTTGCAAAACCTTGGTGGCCAAAATATCTCGACAACCAGAGTTGTCCCAGATGTCTCACTTATTATTCCTTAAATAGATTGTTTTTGAGACCTCTCCAGTTGAATCCGATCCAAAAAATATTTTAAGATGGCCGAGATAGAATTTTCAGATTTGCCTATAAATTATACAAGAAATCCATGAAGTGTCAATTTTTAGTTGTATCGTCCCAGGTGCTCAAAGACACAGGAAATGTAGCTTATCAAAAGGTGAGCATTTCCTGCTCAATTGAAAAATTTTAGTACATCGGCTTCACTGTGAAAACGCTATAATAAGATTGCCATTTTGCAAAACCTTGGTGCCCAAAATATCTCGACAACCAGAGGTGACCCAGATGTCTCACTTATTATTCCTTAAATAGAATGTTTTTGAGACCTCTCCAGTTGAATCCGATCCAAAAAATATTTAAAGATGGCCGAGATAGAATTTTCAGATTTGCCTATAAATTATACAAGAAATCCATGAAGTGTCAAATTTTAGTTGTATCGTCCCAGGTGCTCAAAGACACAGGAAATGTAGCTTATCAAAAGGAGAGAATTTCCTGCTCAATTGAAGAATTTTAGTACATCGGCTTCCCTATGAAAACCTGATAACAAGATTGTCGATTTGCAAAACCTTGGTGGCCAAAATATCTCGACAACCAGAGTTGTCCCAGATGTCTCACTTATTATTCCTTAAATAGATTGTTTTTGAGACCTCTCCAGTTGAATCCGATCCAAAAAATATTTTAAGATGGCCGAGATAGAATTTTCAGATTTGCCTATAAATTATACAAGAAATCCATGAAGTGTCAATTTTTAGTTGTATCGTCCCAGGTGCTCAAAGACACGGGAAATGTAGCTTATCAAAAGGAGAGCATTTCCTGCCTAATTGAAGAATTTTAGTACATCGGCTTCCCTATGAAAACCTGATAACAAGATTGTCGATTTGCAAAACCTTGGTGGCCAAAATATCTCGACAACCAGAGTTGTCCCAGATGTCTCACTTATTATTCCTTAAATAGATTGTTTTTGAGACCTCTCCAGTTGAATCCGATCCAAAAAATATTTTAAGATGGCCGAGATAGAATTTTCAGATTTGCCTATAAATTATACAAGAAATCCATGAAGTGTCAATTTTTAGTTGTATCGTCCCAGGTGCTCAAAGACACGGGAAATGTAGCTTATCAAAAGGAGAGCATTTCCTGCTCAATTGAAGAATTTTAGTACATCGGCTTCCCTATGAAAACCTGATAACAAGATTGTCGATTTGCAAAACCTTGGTGGCCAAAATATCTCGACAACCAGAGTTGTCCCAGATGTCTCACTTATTATTCCTTAAATAGATTGTTTTTGAGACCTCTCCAGTTGAATCCGATCCAAAAAATATTTAAAGATGGCCGAGATAGAATTTTCAGATTTGCCTATAAATTATACAAGAAATCCATGAAGTGTCAAATTTTACTTATATATTCATCAAACATATTTTGTCATTAAGTTCGCAATAATAATATAACAGTATTGGGAAGCCAACTAGTGTTATCAGACTACTTAGCGTGAGTTATCTCACCATAGTTGAACATATGAATTTATTATCTACTTTATAGTCGGGTTTTAAGATTTTCCATAATACCTAATTTCATATTACCAATACTCCTTTTCACTTGCTATTACCTTTTTAGTTTAAGCCTCTTTAGCATTCAAATTTATTCTCTTTAGGCATTTTCGTTTTACTTTGAAGAGCAGCTCTTTTTCTTTAATCTTTTAGTGCAAGATGTTTTGTTGAGTCTATTATGATCTGCAAAAAAGTGATGTATTATCAATGGCCTTTTGTTAAGAGCACATAATTCCTGGCTCAATCTATTGAATACTATATCTTGATTAGTGCTCCCACGCTCAAGATCTTTAATATTATTTCATATCATTATAGGAGACATGTCTCAGATGCTAATGTATCTAAGTGTATCTGTGTTTAGGGCATTTTAAGTTCTCTAGATTCTATCATTATTATTATTCAACATCGATATGCTTGCTAGTATTATCAGCTCCAATGAAATTCGCAGATCTCAAGCATTGTTAATCTCTCTTGAGATAGTTATATGAATGTTTATTCATTTTATGGCTTTTATTGTTTAGAGCCCATATATTTATATATAATTTGATTTATGTTACGGTGATACAGTAAATATTTAATATGACTATGCCTCAACTCTCTCTTCCATTGCACTGTTACTCTTAGGTCATGTTATTAAGTTATCTTCATTCAGAGTTTAATGTGTAAGCAATCTCAACGATCACAATATTTTAGATAATTTAGTTTAATGCTGATGTTATTATTCCTTTCACTTTATTTATTAAGAAATTATATTAATAACTAAGAATAGTTTATTTTTTATTTCAATAGTTCTCATTTTAACATTCCTTTTATTATTAAAATATTAAAGTAATTTAGTTCATTCACTTACCATATCTATTCGCTATTAAAGCAGTTCAATTAAAACTCTCTTAAATTAAAAGTTATTATTACTTTTAGCTAACGCTCAATGTTCATCAATTCTTCCTTGAAGTCTTTGAAATAAGTGATTTTTTTATTTTAAAATTAATTTTTAATAAAAGAGTATAACTCAATGATCATTGGTATAATTAATATTAATATTAGTATTAATAGCAAAAGCCTTAATACTCTCAATTTTGTAATCTTACGACTTCTATTTGATTTAAGCATTTCCTATTTATTTAATAAAGATGTTTTAGAAATTAAAGACTATTTTAACTTATAAATATTAATAAATTGTAAGCTATATCTTCAGAAGGTTAATTAATGAGATTATTAATCTCCACAATTTCAACGGGTATAAGAGATTTCATTATGTTAATTCTATTATACTTGTCACATAAGTGTTTTCAGACCTTTGCAAGTGAGATCATTCCATTTTATAGTCGGTCAATTCAATAATTTTTCTTGATGATCTGTTGTATGAAGTCAAATCATCAATTCAATTTCGATGATAGTCATCAAATATGCCTAGTTAAGCACCTTTATTACTATTTACTATGTTAACTAGATAAATCGTATCATTAACAAGCAATTATTAGTGGTATTAGTAAAACTACAGTTTATTCAATTGAAATTTAAGGTGCATAAGTTAAATATGCATAAATTATTGCTATTAGCAGAGGTTATACCAATCTGAAGCAGCAGTGGAGCAAAACAAAATTCTTATAAAGCACTTAATAATATGGAAATGAGTGATAGCTTTTATTATTTGTTTAGATAATTAATAGCTTCTATATATTTATAGTACATCTATAGTAAAAAATTCCTATTATAATGATATTTTAATAAAATTGGCCCATCCATATCAAATCAATAAAATTTCTTTTCTTATTTTAATAACCATTTAATATATTCGTATATAGATATTCTTAATTCATTCAAATTATTATCCTTACTTCTCATGCTACTAGGGAAATCTCTCAAATAATTTATAGATATAGAAATATAACTTAAAATCTCAGCTATAAATATAATTAAGATCAAAGTATAATTGTAAACTAAACTAAAGCTGGTTTGTTTAAATTAATCTTAAATATATTTATTTATATAGAAAAACATAATCTCATATTTAATAGTATAAAAGTTGAAAAATAATAAATATTAAAGATTATTTAAAAGTGTTTGTGCAGACTGTTTCATCATTATAAACATAGTTAGCACCACAAACATGCTACATTTTCCTTCTATTATCATTGTTAACACTACTATTTTACAATTGAGCCATGATTCATTTTATACATTTATTTCTTTAATGCTATATTATAGCAACTAATTAAAAATTTTATTCTTTTCAGCTATGTTTACTATTGTAGAAACTTTCGTCAAAGCAAGTTAGAAAGCGGATTTCAATAGAGATGTATGTTATAATTGTATAAAGCAATATAAAAAAAACAAGACGTTCTTAAATATACCATATCACCTTTTAAATTACTTGAAGTTTAACACTTTGAAACACAGTCATTCAGACAGCAAAACCAAGGCGAACCAAGAAATTTTATATGAAATAAATATATAAATATTATATATGTATATAATAATTACCTAATAAAAAAATAAATTAAATTAATTGAGAATGTTATAATTTGAAGAGTAAATTCATAGTCAATAAATTCCTTTTATTGTTTTCCGTTCTATTCTTTGTCGCAATTTCAATAATAATATTAAATTAATGCAATATTAATAATTCAGTCAGCATCTTAGATTATAAGATTATTTAGTTATATGTGTTCCTCTACTTTCCCAAATTCTTTAGTGGGTAATTGATAGATATTCAAATCAAACTATATTTAAATTTCTTAACGCCAGCATCTTTATTTATAATTTAATTATTAAGGACGCGAGTGAAACATAAGATGCTTGTAAAATACATTCATAAAATAAACTTTTATAATAAATATCAGGCTATTCTTGTGTATTACAGTTGAGTGACAAAGTGTCAAGCCCATTTTTACCTCTAAAATAGATTTGGAAGATATTCCTAGATTATTATTCTGTGCACTTGGAATTTAGTCTATTGCAAATTACCTTTAATCATTATCGATTTGTCTTAATTCAAACCACATTTTTCAGTTTTATATTATCATATAATGAAAGCTCACTTATATAATATAATAAGGTAATTTATATTTAATATTAAGTTTAAATCTTTTAATCTAGAGAAATGTTTAATTCCATACTTTACAAAGTGAAAGTAATTTAATAAATTTATACTTCCATAATTTACAAAATAATAAAGCAGATATTACAACAATAATTTGAAGGCTAACTATATATAAAATAATACACTTATACTGTACTTACTACCTTGTCTTTGTTAACTTCAATTTCTAATTCTCCAGAAGTCCTTCTCTACTGCCTTATTCACTTCTTCAGTCTACGGTCATTTCTACTAATCTCTCGGTCCTTTCGATCGATTGCCATAGGTTGTCCTACTGAAAATTACTTAATTAAGCATTCGATTCTGCTTGCTTATTTACTATACTAAGACTAGTCAATTACACTTAAACGGCAATACCTCCTGGTAAATTCGTTCGCTTACTCTTAGTAATGAATATATTAATGATAAATTATAATACAACTTACAATCATTATTAATGCTTAATATCACTGTATACATATAGGCTTGATATCTTTTCAATCCATAGGATGTTTTATAAAGATAATTAGCCAGATTAATATAGTTAATGGTCGATCACCAAATTTATTACCACCTACAAGAAAGATTTGCTGGATTCCAGCTATAAAACTAATCAATAAATCAATTAAATTAATTCAATATCTAGCATAGATTAGTTAACTATGTAGTCTAATCAGTTATGATATCAACTATAAGTCCTTACATACAAATTAATATTTAACTTTAATAAAAATTAGTTATTGTCATATCTTTATAACTTATATTTAATTGAAAAACTATAGCATAAGATTCTTAACATTTCTTTTACTTAATAAAATTAGAAACTTTATGTGTCAAAACAAAAAGCAAACCTAAGCAGCTTAACTTAAACATATGTTTCAATTGAGTTTATCTATTGAAACATTTGCTTTTACCACAGATAATTACATTGATTTATTAAAAATAACTAATTAATTTAATTATTTATTGATTAGCAAAGCCATGTTTTAAAAGAATATGATAATAAATAGTAGGTGTCATCATAAATATCTGATAAAGATTTTTCATTGGATAGCGGAATAGTTTGATTCAAGAAGCAGTATTCAAAAGCAACTTACTTCTTAAATATTACAACATAAATCTAATTATAAATAAATAATTGTAGAAACTTCTTTACTACTTTTGTTATATATTTATATATTTATATTTGACATTCAAGAAATATGATTTCACAAAAAATAGCACAAAAGGTGAACATAATTTTCAATAAATTAATTATCAAATGTAAATTTATTATTTCAAGGACAATCTTTAAGTTTTGAAAACTATTTGTTTTTTATTTATTATATTTTAGCAATTTATCTTGTGCTCATAAGTTTATAAAATTCAAGATTCTCATCTAATAGTTTCAGTCATTTTGATTTAATTAATAGATGTTGATGACATGTGTAAACCTTCAGCATTTGTGCTAATTAGAAGTTTTATGCAATTAAAATTCAAAGAATCTCAATTATTTAACTATTTTAAATCTTATTAAATCGCATTAAATATATTTATTAGCCTTTACTAATCGATTAATGTTTTATGAGAGTATTTAGATTAGTTCTGCTGGATATAAATAAATAGATAATTAAATATACTTAAAATTGATATTTTAAACTTAAAAGAAGCGATTATAAAAATAGTTTAAGCCACTATTTAATTGGTAAAGAGTTCAATTACATCAAAATATTCATACTTCAAATCATTTGTTAATGATATATTTACTTAATGAAACTTCATAATTTAGAATATTTAGATATAATAACGCGTATATCATTTTTATGAAAATATACAGATCAACATTCAACCTTTGAAGCTTTCATAAGAAGAAAAACTAAAAGAATTTTAAAATTAATGAGACTATGAGAAGTCTTCTATAGCTTTATAAATGACGGTATTTATAAGTATAATCTATTTTTATTCATTCTTTTTATATTTATTTAATATTTAACTTAATATTTTTTTAAAATAAAGTAAATTAAATTATTTAGACAACACCATTTCTCTGTTTTTTCAATTAATTAATTATTTTATTATTTAAATTTAAATATTAACTTAAAGATGCGAGGCTCGCTAACACTTCAATTAGCAGATTACGCCAAAATCAATTAGAAGAAAATTGCCTTTTGAATAATTAAAGATACGAGAGATATGCAACTTATATATATATATATATTGTAAGTTCTTAAAGTGTCTCAACTATATATTTATTCAATAATAAACCGTTTTACATAATAAATATATATTATTCAAATTTAAGGCTTATCATCTATAAAGAAATAGGTGATTAGGTGATTATAAAGCTTGACATTCCCTGTATTATTTTGCTACTAATAGCGAGTTCTGAAGTCAGGCAACATTTTAAAGTTAAAGAATTGGATATTTACTTGGACAAAACTCACTAGTTAATTTAGTTTAAAATAGTGCTTAATCAATAGAAATATAATTATCAAATATTTAGATAAGATATAATCATTATTAACTAATTAATATTAATAATAATAATAATAATAATAATAATAATAATAATAATAATAATAATAATAATAATAATAATAATAATAATAAACATTTCAATATTTGTAACTATTAAAAAAGGGGGAAATAAACGGCATGAACACAATGAAAGGATAAAACTAACAAGTCTTTAGAAGGAGAACTCACCTAAAGGTCATGGAAAGCGAGGAAATTGCCAGCTAACACCAAGAAACAGTCAAAGATTATGTTAAACATTTAAATGAAAGTCAAGTAAGTTAATTCTAAAAGTGGTTAGTTATTTAAGTTTATTAATTTTTATAACATTAAATCAAATGCAAATGCTTGAGGAAATGTATTATAACTCAATTAAATTACCCTATATCTACTTTTAAATTTATGTAAATGAGAAGCAGAGAAATGTGTATAAAGCAAATTATTTGTTGAGGGTATAAGTAGCAATAAGAGAATAGAGACTGTAGACAATATATAGTTACATACCAGTTTAACAAATTTAGCTTAAAAATTGCTTGTAAAATAACAGGGACTGTACTTCAGAATTAGATATTAAAGGAAATAGAGAAAAGAAAACCTGTTTCGATACCAGTTATGGAAAAAATACTTCAGTGAATCATAAACATAAGTAATAAAAGATTCTAAATTGGAAAATTAAAATTTACAGTTTAATTTATTAGTTAATACACTAATCGTAGTAGGATGTCCTTGCATATATAATCTCCGTATAAATTTCTCTGTTTATAATTAAAAAGTAAAGATCTATTGAACAGATCAGGACTTATGATAAAGTGAATACAACAAAAATTAAAAAAATATAAAACTATCATAATGTGAGATGATTTTCATTTAAAATAATTAAGCAAGTTATTGAAAAAGCTAGATTTAAAGGAATTAAACTCTGAAGGAGTGAAGACGAATACTACAAGTAGCTAAATTGTTTAGTACTTCTCAGATATAGAAATAGTTTGTCTTGATTTAAATAATTTAAAATCAATTTCTCCAATTTAAATATAAAATTAAAGATAATTTACTATTACAGAAAATCATATTTATATAAAGCAAGGTAAATATAATAAATCGATCTAAATATGCCAATAAAAAGATTAATTTAATGTCAAAATGGAGAAATAGTAGGCCACGAATTAGTTTGAGTCACCACCATAAAGAACTGTAAGAAATAATTCCACAAACGGAAATAAGATTTTCTTAGAGACTTAGCAACAAAGCAAAGAGCTTAACATAAACAGAAATGGCCAAAAGCTTTGTGATTCTTTTACATAGCTATTCTAATCTCTTAAAATTAAAATAAATAAGAAAATCAAAGTGTTAACAAAATAATGGATTAAAGGACAATTGGTTGAATAGACCTTAAAGTTGTATAATATACTATTTAACAATGTCAGTAGTTAAGATTAAAAGAAAGGAAGGATGATGAGTGTAGAGTCAATAAAGTCAAATAAGAATAATCTTCAGATCTTTTTTGGAAAGGATGTTGATGATAAAAGTGACACCTAATGCAATATTGGCAATGTATTTAATCAAAACAGATTTAACCGAGAGTGTTGAAAAAATTATTGAATCTCATTGGCAGAGTAAGTGAGTTATGTGAAACAAAAATGGATTAATGGAGAAACAGTCCCATATGTTATAAAAAGTTAAGATATTAATACTAATGAATGAGAATAAACGAAAAAAGTATCATATCTAGAGATTGATAACTCATGATCAATCATCGTAAATAAACTTCAGTAAAATAATTGAGAAAGTATTTACAAAGATATTTAAAAAAAGAATAGAAAATTATTATAAACTAGATATTAATTATAGAGAAATGTCGATAAGAAAGGCATTCTCATCATTTTAATATAGTTATTGGTTCACATCAATGAGATAAGACAGAAGAGATGAAGTACAGAAGTATACTTATATATTGAACTATAAGTTTATAATTATGGTTGTGATAAAGAATATCTGAATATTGTAAGTCATATTAGAGATCATAATAACTTTAGCATATAGTTAGATTGGTTAAATACTAACAGCATTATTGTGGGTTTCAAGGAAGAAATAAAATTAAAAAAGAAGTGGTGCTAATTAGTAGTCTTTTACACAGCTTTTTAAATCTTCAAAACTCTATACACTCATAAAATGAATTATAACAATCTATCAAATAAAAAGTATTGTCAACAATAGATATTTATAAAAGTTTAAAAAATATACAATAAAAAAAAGTGGTTACAGGAAAGATTTTGACATTATTCATAATCTAAAGCTATAATCCAAGGAGACTTATAAATATTGAAGGTTAAAATTAATTTGAAAAGTAGAAGAAACAAAATATTCTAGTAAGTCAATCTCTCAATAACCTACATTAAACGTAGTTATAGTAAACTTTGGAATAGTTATTTAAAATTCTTACATATAATAAGACCTCACGAAATCAAATAACCCTAATGCTAGTAGTACTATAATAATCGGCCCAATAAGGAATTAATTATTTTAAATTAAACATAATTATTGACAATGGAATATGTGGCTTTATAGGGAATTTAAATAATAGAAATATAGCTAATTAGGAACTCTTCTGAAATATCTTAAATTAGAGAATACGCAAAGAAACTCCTTTACAATTGATAAGGAAAGACTTATTTAATAAATGGTTTAGAAAAAATAAGCCAATAGTGAGCTATAAAATGAGTCACTATTGCAACATCCAAAATTCTTTAATTGATTGAACTCATCTGTGAAACCGTTATTTGAACAATGATTCACGAGATCTTACGAGATTTACAAGATTTTATAAGTTCTAAATATATATCTTAAATAGCACTATATAAATTTATGCAACTGCAAAAATGTCTTGGATAAGATAAAAGAATTAGAAGCAAGAGAGAATCTAAGTGGCAAGATCCTTCTAAGGTTCTAAGGATAACAAACAGCGATAAAAATAGTAGATTAAAGCAGTTGAGAGTAACTGGAGATAAGGGTGATTAGCAAAAACATTCCATAATATAGTTTAATAAACTCAGGAATATTAGCCAAGAGCTAAATGTAATCAATCAAACTTAGTGCAATGTCTATTCCAAGGAATATTAATAGATATTTAATCTACTATAAGTTGACATCTTAATATATTTAATACTTTTAGTAATGTAAAGTTATACGAATTAAATATTACGTTAGTTATTATCATTTCCTTAGCATTCTAAAATATATTCTCATTTTTGAATATTTTTTCAGTAAAACCTTGAATGAAGATTTGACTACTTAAGTATAAAAACAATAAAATTATATAATGATAATTTGTTAATGCTCTTTCATAATTAAAAATATTTGATTAAACTCACAAACTGATCTTGAATATCCATAAATACAACACCATTATTCGTTTAATTAAATTAATTAGTGAACAAATAAGAACAATGATAAAATAACCATTTTATAAGCAAAACATTTTCTTGATCAAAATGAAAAATTACCAGTATAAAATATTAACAACTAATTTTAAGAAGGACAATTTAAATTGAATTACTTTTTATTTTATTATATCTATAGGTTACAAGTGAAATGAGAAATTAACACCTATCCATTTTCTATTTGGCGCATAAACCTTTCAAATAATCCTAGATAATTCTTAACTGCCTTTATTTAGCTAGCGATAAAATATTCTGTTACTTTTTGCTTGAAAGCCTTAGAATGCCTTATTGATTCAGTTTTTGTTTCCTGGTTAATCGAAAGAATGAGTAATTTATATCTGCTAAGAGCTAAGTTACTTCAAATACGAAGAGACTTGCAGCAATTGTAATTGGATTAAAGTTTAATTTAAATAAGAAATGAATATATAACATGAAGATTTTTTTTTATTATAGACTAATTGCATACTAATATGCACGAAGATCTCATTCTGTATTCTGTATTTGGGCAAAGCTATTGTACACTTACTCTTTATTCATCAATAGGAATAATGCGCTTAGATCAAGATTCAATAAGGATGCCAGATTATTATCTTAATTATTATTAATTTCATTATTTTAATTCACAAAGAGTCTTAATTTGTATTTTAATTATGTATAAGTGTAAATTAGATATTATTTTTAATAAGAATAATTTATTTTACAATTAGAATTATTAATTCATAATAAGATAATTTTAAATGCATAAAGGTTGTAGTTATAGAATTCTTTCATGATTCTGTTGATCAAGGATTCACACTTTATTAATTCAATATTAATTTCTACAGCTTCATCTTAGAATCGGACAATATTAAACTAAACTCATTAAATCTACCATTTATATTATATATATTATGCTTTTGTTATTGTCATTATCTTTTTATCAATTATTTCACGTCTATCTTGAATATCATTGTTCTATTAGGCATCTTTTCATTTCTCACTTTCATGGCATCAAGTTTGTAATCAGCTGCTGGTGGTATTGATAACTTCTTAAATGACAAATTCTTCTTTCCATGGCTAACACTTCCCTCTCAAATATCAATCTTTATCATGCATTCAACCATGTTGCTTTTATACATTGAAAAATGACATAGATGTAACTACAATGGCATCATTCATAAAACAGTAAATTCCATCTTCATTAACATTAATAAGATATATAGTATTGTCACTTGGAGGCCTTTACTAAGGCCTCTGCTTGCCATGAGCATTAACGAACCGAATTGCTTTTTGACAACAAAGGTGTCTTTAATAAATCATTGATATACTAAAAGTAGACAAATTCTATTTTTCCATTGTCAAATATTTTTATAAGGATCATTAAAATATACGCAAATAAAATAGGGACTGAAAATATATATATATATAAAACGTATATCTAATAAATATAAATTTCATATTTGGCTTATAATACTACCTTAATTTAAAAGAACTAAAGAAATTGTAAAAAAATGCTTACAACTTGGCTAAATGAAATGAATTTTAGTTAGATGCAGCCCTTATAAACTTTAAGAAGAATATTAAAACCTAAATGAATAAAAGGAGATAACAGTAACAGTCAGGTTTTCATTGGTAGTGCCGCCATTAGAGAGTCTATTGTACCCAAGAACTTGCATTCAGCAGGAATATTATAAACCATCATTAGACAAAGCTGTCTTCACAACTATCATTTTAAAGGTTTCATTTACAAAAGACAAATAATGAGATACGTTTTTATATTTATCCATTTCTATTTAGTCATGTTGAGTAATTTTTTTCTCTAATAATAAGTCTTTATATTGTATTTAAATGTTTTAAACATAAGCAGATCCATTAGTATTGAGGTTTTCTACTCCTCATTCATGACTTCTTTGTTTGATCTTATTTCTTTAGATTTTATTGTTTATGTCATACCTCTTTTGGACTGCATATCTTTGGTTTATATAAAATATTTTATTATTTATATAAAATACTTTATTATTTATATAAAATTTAATTTCCTGTCATTATTGTGAGACTATCAAGATAACTTTTCTACCATATTAAATATCTATCATTTAATCAATTGAAGCTTTCTACCTGGTTTTTATGTCAATTAAGATTTAGCTAAAATTCTTAAAATTTGAAAGAATGATTATTTTTTAGATCAACAATTTAACAGAATATACCATGATATATTCCCATCTTTATTAGTGTTATCTCTCATCAATACTTCAAGTTTTTGACATTTTTCTGTATGCGCTCTCTCCGATCAGTTGCTTTAAATCTTCAAGACTCTCAATTGCATCGTTGTCCTTTTAGGCGTCATTAATCGCTTCTATAAGCACCTTGCTAAATCGCTTTTTGTAAATCAAAGCAACAAGTTATTCCAACTTGTCAAATCTCTCTATTGATATTTTCTTCATCCTGAGTAGTATCTGCTGCTTGGGTAAGGTAGATACTGGAAAATATTTAGACTGCAACGCACCATGCTCCTTGAGCTCCTGCCCCTCATTTACAGATATTAGCCCTCGGAGGTGATCTCACAAGCAATAAGCACTTAAGCATCAGTTCTAAACCTAGTATTGTATCCATAGCTTTCCTCCTGAGTTAGTATCAACACCCATTTTGCCATGATTCAATTTCCTCTAAAGTGTCTTGGGAGATACCTGTCTTCACTCTTAAATTGCAAATCTATTCAATCGTGTCTTTCACAATTTTCTTCTCATGATCATCACAAAAGATGATGAAAGGGACAGCTTGGCCGCATTCTTAGATTTCGTTATAAATTCTTGAGAGCCTTTCTTCCTCACTTGAGCAGACGATAACATCACCTCCCTAATCCTACCTCAGCTCATGCAATTGTTCATACTCGCTCTTAAACTTTAGAATTTTTGGCTTAATGCATACCTGTGCAAGCACTCTCTAGATTCCTTAATCACAAGTGGCGCTAAACATGTAGGACCTTGTCAATCTTATATCCCAAATCCCTTGCAACTTACCATCATGACAATAAAATGGATGCTTCCAAGTAATTCGATCAAATTCATCCACTATTAAAATGTCAAACTACCTTTTAGTAATGTAGAAGTTTTCAATTGTTTCTATTTGCAACTAGATGCCCAATGGTTAAAGAAACTTCTAGGTTTACATCTTGAGAATCTTGTCAGGAACTAATATAACAACCTTTTTCCCTTGCTATATCCAAAAACAAGACAATAGCCCTTGGACCCACGTCTTGCCAGATGCAGTTGGCATCTGGATTTAAATGCTGTTTTCTATCTGATTCAAGACAATTGCTGCTATTGTTGACTAATAGGTTGAATGTTTGTAATCTAAGCAATTCTCCTCCATTTACTAGGAACATTTTAAGATTTCATCTAGAGTGATCTTGTAATCAGAGTTCTATGATTCAAAGAATTCTTACCACATTTCCTGGCTTTTGCATTCAAGTTAAGATTGGTTTTAAAAACTTTAAGTGCATGATTAGAGCTTACTAAGTTCACGCATCCACAAAGTCTCATCGCAGGTAAATATTTATTCTAGTTGGTCGAGTTCATAGTCCTTGATTGATTGAAGCACGACTACCAATCTTTTTAGTTGCAGTTTAATGTGGTCCCTCTTAGCGAGTATGGTCAATAGTATTCTCCTTTAAGAGAAAATTCCTAGCAGTTCATTTATTTGATTAGAGGGGTCCTATTTCACTTTTGTTATTGAAAGCATTTTAACAAGATCTTCTCTATAAAGTTTATTGACCCTCCTGATAGTTGAGATGCAATCCTCATATAGAAAATTCTCTCTACATTTTACAATCATCCCAGCTTCACTTTCACTGAATCCACTTTTTACTAGGTACTTTTGAAAGTTTAGTATGCTTTCCGGTAAAGTGATAGATTTGAGAGATTAAAGAGAATTTAAATCGAGCAGGAGACTAACCAATCCAGCTGTCATTGGCTAATTTGAATCTTTTAGATGTCGGTTTATTGATTATGCCATTACATCCAAGATTATTTTCTCAGACTCGTCAAAAGCTGAGGTATCGACATTGTGTTTTAAGTTTGGAAAAAGTGCGTGAGTGAGAGTCTAGCCTTCCAAAGATAATTCTTTTATGATCTAGCATGCTGCTAAATGGAATTTCAGGATTTATTGCTGTGAATATTTTGTGAGTTCCTACTCAATGCACTAAATCTCCCTATTTTTGAACAAATCTATGATGTGCTATTGCTAATGCTTGATTTAAGTTTCAACACTCTAACTGTAAAAATCTCTGTCAGAGATGAGCGCTGAGTTTAACTTTGAAATCATGCTATGCTGAAATTCTTCTTTAAGATCGGAGAAGTGCTGAATGATGAACAATGACAACTACGACATGTCATTTTAGGTTTAGGAGGCTTGTTTGACACGTTGAAATGGAGCCTAGATTCGATGCTTCTAAATACTCTTGTGATCGCTGGATGCCATTTCATCTGCAGGGCCTCTTTTGTTTAACATCGAGTCTTTCTTCTTTATGACGCTGTTCAGATTTCGTTTAAGATGCTATCTCTTCACTCTAATATAGTTCTTGACAAGATCTCGATCAAGCTCATTAAGAGGGTATACTTTCATCTTGGGGTGATTTTAGATATCCTTAAAAGTTTTTTAGTAGTTATTGGTGATTAACCCTAAGGTCATCTTCGCTTCCGAGCATGGAACTTCAGCATCTTCTTGATCATAATATTGCTTGAAGTCGGTATAGGTCTTAATTTTTCTTACATCACTTTCTTTGCGCTTTTGTTTTTAGTCCCTTTTGTTAAGTTTTGTCGACAACTTAGATATCGATGATGATAGAGATTTTGTAGTTGAAGGCTTAGAATTACAGCGTGAGTCATCACTGTCATACATTGACTCTTAAGAGCTGCTCATTTTAAATTTTTTGAATCTGTGATTTTTTTTATTTTAATAAATTCAAATTTAATTTATTTAATCTTGAACTCAAATCTCTTTCATGGTTTAAATCAACAAAAGGGGGAGGGTGTGATTAAAATTTTTAACACAAGAAATTTTTCAAAAAATCACAAAAAAGTCTCGAAAAAATCACAAAAATCACAAAAAATGTAAAAAAATCACAAAAAGTCACAAAAAAATTACAGGCTAAAAAATTCTCATTTTTATAAAAATAGATCACATAGACCCCCACCTTTTTTGGAAAATATATAATTATCAATACCTTTCCACCTTCCCAAGAATCATTTCAATTGAAATCGCTGTTTTTCTTATAGTTAAGGTAGGTAATAATATTTTATTTTTAATTGGCAATAGAGAATTTCATATATGGAGACAATTTCTCAGAAAAGATCACATCAGCAATTTCAGATGAGTGATAGTCAAGCTGAGGAGAGCATTTTGAAGATCACACCCCATGAGCTTGGCGGAAAGTTCAAGTCCAAAGTTGACATATACACCTATCTAACTGAGATTTGTAATAATTACTGCCCATGACAATTATAGTGGGATACTACATGCCACCAATCGAGGGCATCAACAGAGAATACATCCGTCTGATTTTTAAGGGAAGTAAGAGGCTTCTGAAAATGGACCAGATCAAGATGGTGAAGGTACCAAAGTACGATGAACTTTCAGTAAGGCAGCTATATTTACAAGTGTGTGACGACTAAGAGCTCAGCATATATCTGCCTGATATGTCAGAGAAGTCCAAGCCTATTGACAGGCAATACTTCTTCAACATTCTTAACACAATCCAGCCCGAGTATCTCTCACACATCATCAACAAGTCAAGGGTGAGTAGGATCGGTGGTGATGGGCAAGGTCAAAAGAATGACTACATACTCATCTCTGACGACTGGTTCTCCCAGTTGACCAGCCATCCATTCATCTCAAGTAACTTACTATATCTTTAACTAACTAAAACTTAGAAAATCGGGGAGGACCATGCAGCTCTTGAAAGCTTCTACCAAACTAATGAAGGCCAGAAAGCCTAAGCAATCGCCCCCCAAAGTTTTGTCCCTTAAGCGATTCAGGGGGATTGAAGCATGCCTCAGCTAGCAAGGGGATCAAACCAAGTGATGGATCTCGCCTCCTTGAGATGAACACCACAATGTTTGAGTCTTAATCTGACGCTGGGACCATTAACAACAACGCAATGAGATTTAACATTTGAGCTTAAATTATCATAATTTAACTTAACATCATAAATCATACTTCTTCATTTTCTTCATGCATATTTCTCTTATAACACCATCATCCACGCTAAAGAATGCTTATCTCAAAACTCTTTTTGCATCAAACTTCTCATCCTATCCAACAATCTTCATTTTCATCCTCTTAAACTAGTTTTTAAGCACCGAAAAGTAATTTTCAATAGGGTTATATTGAGGCGAGTATGGAGGAGTAAAAATGAGAATAATGCCTAGCTCCTCAGTCAAAGCTTTGATCTTTTTACTGTGATGCACTCTTAGATTATCAAGAACCACAGCAAGCCTATTTGTCATATTTTGTTCATGCAATCCTATGATGAAATCATAAAACTTCTCAACGTCCACTGACCTATCATGATTGTAGTATAGTTCCAAACCTCTGTCAGGAGATACTCCTGCAACCACAGCAATGCTCTTAGTGAATTGTAATTTGTCTTTCACAATAATGTATTGGCACCGATTGCTGAACTCTTGCTTGAGATTAGTGGAGTATGTAAACATCACCTCGTCAATGAACACAATCTTTCTTCCCTCCTGTATAGCATTGATTAGTTCTAATTTCATCTGTTAGAATAGCCCTTAGGTTTTCAGGGTCTAAACTGGACTCATGTACTTGCAGACTCTGATAAATTTCCTCTTAATTCCATTGTCCTTGTATACCTTAGAAAGTTTAGATTGAGAAATCTTAAGCTCAGGAAAATTTCAATGGAACATTACACATCTTTCTCCCAATGTCATCCCTGCCTAATGCTACAAAGTGCTCTAACTCGTTAGGTATTCAATGTTATCATCCGAAAGTTTGCAAGGTTTAGAGAGTGGACTCTTGGCATTTTCTTGCTAACTTTTGATTAAGCAAATATTTTTCACAATTGATCTTGGAATGTTTGTAAGATCACTTATTAAAGAGTAACTAAGATAGATAGCTGATTCCTTATCTGGAGCTAGGCATTTGAACCTGAGAAATATTATTAAGTCTTGTACACTTTAGAAAGTTCTTTATTGTTTCATCATTTTGCGGTTTTTATTGGTTTGTTCTGGATTATGATCTTTTTTGAAATTATTGAATTTTAAAATCTATTAGACTTTCTCTAATGATTATCTTAGGCAATTCAGTCGCGAACACTTTTAGCATCTTTATTATTCATCAATTTCTTATTTTCTAAAGGACTTTAAGATCATTTATTTCAGAAATTTGCAATTATATAGCTCCAAGTTTCCAGGAATCTTGTCAGAGATTTGGGAAGATAATCCTTTCTAAAATGCTTCTAAAATGAGTGAGTTAAACTTAAATTATCTTCATGAGTTCACAGTCCTAAGCATTTATTTTACTTCTCTTCATCATTTGAAACTACATCTTTATCATAGTCCTTGAGGTCATTTTCTTTTTTATTGTGATCCCTCCGATACCTGCAATACCTCCGATACCTCTGATACCCGCGATACCTCCGATCCTGCTGATACCTCCGATACCCGCGATACCTCCGATCCTGCTGATACCTCCGATACCCGCGATACCTCCGATACCTGCAATACCTCCGATACCTGCAATACCTCCTATACCTCCGATACCTGCAATACCTCCTATACCTCCGATACCTGCAATACCTCCGCCGATCCTCGTCCTGATCCCTTCAGTAGTTTTTAAAATCACAAGTACTTTAATGAACCCATATTGAGCTGATTAGTATAGCTGCTGCTTAGTAAGGAATCTAAACAAAGTACACTAGCCACAATAAATTTAGGGCGAAAATACTAACTGCGTTATTTTGACGAAGATCTATATCTATACTTTAGAGTGTAAGGTAGACTACTCTATTCACAGACCATCTGATAATCATTCTATATTATTGCATTTCGCATTTTGTATCTGAGAAGTGTGAAGTTTTTAATGCTTATAATGTATCTGATAAACAACAAACAATTTTTTCATTCATTATCGGGATCCTGAGAGTAAATCATAGGGCAACAATAACTAACTCAACCTGGAACTCAGCAATCATTCAGTTTCATTTTGATAACTTTAAGTTAATATATTGGGAGAGAAGAGAGAACATTCAAGTATTTTTATCATGAAACAATTGTAATTAAGATTAGTTTGCAGCTTATTTAATGCATGAAGCTGAAACTTTTCATGCTAAGAAAAGATCTGGTTTCCCCAGTAGATGATGAAATTCTAATTTTTGATTATTTTATCTTACTCTTCAAATTCAAAAAATACTGACTAATTCCCATGCATTAAGTTCCTTATTTACTTATAAATTTGATAAAATTAAAGCACTTATTATTTTATTTTTACAATGATTCCGAGTCCTTATTTCTCTATATTAAAATGAATTATTATATCTACTATAAATTATAATAACAAATTAATATTTTAAACTTTATAAAATCATCTCAAGCATACTTATTAAATATTACTGTTAAAAGAGTTAAATTAAATGTTCTTTTTTCATTAAATCTGCTTAACCTTTAACTTGAATTTAGTCTAACAATTGGAAAACCAAATAATTGTTGAATTAAAAGTTATTTTTATGGAAATAATGAAAAAAGATTTTAAAATTTATTATTTATATTTGCCTAATAACCTTTATTACTAAATGTATGGGGAGGGTGATTAATTTAATATAAATATGATCAATTGACTTTAAGTACACGTACTCCTCAAAATTAATTAGTCTTAAACAAATAAATAAGTAAATTATAATATAATAATCCATTTTGTATCATTAATATCAAGTATTTGCTTATTTTATGCCAATATAATAAGCTGTATAATTTTTGAATGAAATAATTTATAATATTCTATAATTTAATATTTTATTCGATAATCATGTAAAATCCTGTAATTTTAATTATTCCACATCATATAATATGACAGTATTTTATGAAACACATTCGCTTTTAAATATTATAGATCTTAAATACTATATTAATTTCTTTCTCCCATATCGACATATTCATGCTACTATTTTAACTACAAGCATGCAGACAATAAATTTCTCTTTCCTCTAAAGCATCCTCTCAATGAAAAGCTCATGTCATAAAATCTACTCTTTTGAGCAATTCTAATTACCCTTCATAAATGGGATAACTATATCACTTTACCCTCTGAAAATAATTAGATCTCTACCCCTCATAGATACTAAGCTTTTTTATTAGAAAAATCTATATCCTTCAAATTTAATCGAGCTTATCACTTCATTAATAAGCAATTAAGATAAATATGTATACATTCAATCCTATTGAGGATTATATTTAATGAAAGTTAACTACTTATAGTTTTAAAGCTATATCTCATACTTATTGATACTCATTGAAATGGTTTATATAATGCAACAAGCAAAAATATATCACATTTATAAATTGAAATCAGTTATGTTATTTTATTTCAAAGAAACTTCATGAGATTAAACAGGAATACTGCCAACTGTAAGTCAAATCACAAAATCTAGAGATAAGAATATTAAATATTAATTTAATAAAATAATTAATTATTTCTTATTTATTCTATCAAATTCGATTGCGCTAATTGAGTAATAATATATATATATATATTAATAAATTTCAGAGCTCCTCGGATTTCTCAATTTCTCTATCAAAAGCTCAATCTGCACTTTATACTAGTCATCTTTAGCTCATCCTTGAAACAAAAATTACTCCTACTTCAGAATTAATATTATATTGTCTTCATTTATTCCTATTTAGCAACTTTCATCAAGTTGCTCTGATTTATTCTTGAGATTTTTATTAGAAATAATGTCCTTAGTTCATCTTACTATCTGCTTATATTAAAATTACTCATTGAATAATTGATAATGTTATTCATGAATTTTTAAAGATAAATTAAATATTTAGATTTAAATTAAAACAGAAAATAATTTGATAATCTTAAATAAAATGAATCTGTAAAGCAACACTATTTATTTCCCTTATTGTGTAGTAGAATTTGAACATTATTAATTCTTAATTTATCTTATGTTATATACTCTGAATTTTATTCTTAAAATTATGAATAACTATGTAAAGTTTAGAAAATCTTTTATCATTTCTTTATTGTAAATAATTGGGTTAAAATTGAAAAAATGCATTTGTAATTATGTTCTTATAGACCTCAAAAATTGCAAACATATACTGCAAAATAGTGATAATATGTGTAAAGATTGTTTGGTATGATAAAGTGAATTATTTTTGAGCAGTAACAATAATTAATATATGCATTAGGCACATTATTTGCAGATATTTAAACAGATAACATAATTATAAGAAAAGCAACCATTATTCACAAATTTTAAATCCTAACTAAATTAAAATAATGAAATTTCATATAATAGAAAATACATGTATTTTTAATTTTATAATTTCCCAAAGTTTCGTATTATATCAATAAAATGTTTTTGGAAGGGTTAAATAGATTTATTTGTAATAGAAGACAATAATTATTTAAAATAATAAGGTTAGACTCAAATTTAAAAAATCTCATATTATTATAGCTATTATAAACGTTTTAGATAAAGTACTAAATTTAAAATTAAATCAACATCGAATTATAATTGTTAACAATGATATATGAAAAAATATATATTTATTAATAAAAATATTTATTTGGCAAAGAAATACGCCATTTTAAAACTATTTACAATAAAATATATATCATACAAAAATATAATAATTTTACATAGAAATAAAACTGTTTAAATAGATTTACAATAAAAATACATTTATCATTGTAGGAATACATTTGGTTTAGGAAATTATAAAATTAATTTAATTAAAATAACTATAATTCTTTGCAATTAACTATGTCCTAGCCTAGAAAATATGGTACTTTATTGAAAGAAAATTTAAAATCAGATGAACTTTATTATTGGCATTATCCCTCTATCGCATTCCTGAAGCGAGACAACTCGACTTTAATTTATGCATTAAAAAAAATAACAAATGACTTGAATTAAAGTCGAGTTGTCTCGCTTCAGGAATGCGATAGAGGGATAATGCCAATAATAAAGTTCATCTGATTTTAAATTTTCTTTCAATAAAGTACCATATTGTCTAGGCTAGGACATAGTTAATTGCAAAGAATTATAGTTATTTTAATTAAATTAATTTTATAATTTCCTAAACCAAATTCATTCCTTGAATATAAAATATAAAATTTGAAATAGAAATATGGCTATTTAGAACAACTTAAAAAAAGATATTATCTTTAAATTTATAAATTAATTTGACATAGAAATATGCTTGTTTACAACGACTTACAAAAAACTTAATATCTTTAATTAATAAATTAATTTAAAATAGTGAGAGGTCTCAAAAACAATCTTTTTAAGGAAGAATAATTGACATATCTGACTCACCTCTGGTTGTCGAGATTTTTCGGCCAGTACATACAATACTTATATAAATACTATATGATGCTTATAAAAATTTTTATTATGAATAAGAAAGACAATAATATCAACAACGCTATTGACAAAATAACAATCAGAATAAATAAAAGCAATAACAACAAGAAAAAGAAATCAATATAGACAACCAGTTATAAATATATGATAATTTTACACAATTATGATCAATGTTTTTTTTATGAACGAGCAATAATTTATAATCTTTTGTATAATTATTAATATTTTATCTTAAATATTCAGTTAAATTTAATTATTCAAATTAATAAGCAATATAAATTTTATTTTTTAAAGTATTTAAATTAATTAATTTAAAAAATATAAACGAATTAATAAAGTAAATAAATTTCAATAAACATGACTATAAGATGCCATTGTGTAGAGAAAACTAATCCAAGAATAAATTAAAATCTCAAAATAAAGAGACAAAGTGATTAACTAGGATAATGATAAAAATATAAAAATAATAAGGTTTAATAAAGCAGGACATTTATTATTTACAAGCAATCATGAAATATTATAATTAAAAAAACTTTACGCTTTTTCAACACTCTTAAAAATAGAGCTTCCAAAAGACCTCTTTATGAATGACTATTTGATTTACCTTCGCTATGGGACTTTAGCACCTGCCGACCATCATACAGTATTTTTTACACTCGAAGGAACATCACAAATTTTAGGCATCTCAAATCTATTAAGTCAGAAAGGAATGTTTGGATCATTTTAGATAGAAATCTTTTAGCGAAAGCTTCACTCGTTGCTCAAGGGCCAAACTAACTTTAAAATAATGAAGATTTTTACTTTCAACCATTACACTTAGAAAAATTTTGAATATTTAAATAGAAGCATTTAATTATCAACAATTAAGAATACTTATAATTATTTTTTAGAAATATTATTTAAAATGACGAGCCTTGTCGATATTATTTTTTAGACTTTGCTCGATAAATAAATTAGTTTTACTTTTTATCTACATTAACTTTCTTTTATTATATAATACTTAAATATAATTTTTAAGAGTAATAATTTTATCCAATAATCATAGTATAATTATACATTTAACAATTTTATTTGGCTATATTATAGATTAGGAAATATATGATTTTAGATCTATATATTGAAAATACTTTTTATTAAAACCATAGTTAATAATTGATTACTAATATAAATTTACTTATGCTACTTTCACTAGCATAACTATTTTTTAATATATTATGAATAACAAATATCACAATATTTGATTATTTTATCATTCTTTGGAAAATCAAAGTAATTTCTCTAACTCTCACGATGGAGAGGCTGCTCTCGACATACAAGATCTTTATAAGATAAAATTAAAGAGGGAGAGAGTGCTTGCTGATCTAATTGACAAGAACGATAAAGGATTCAAAATCATTGATATTGACGAGATAGTCTTCAAAGACTATCAAGTTGAGACCAAGATTTGATCTTGTAAGGGTCACAACTTTATTATTGATAAAATAGATAAAAATAGGAAATTTAAGAAATTATGATTAATTATAAATATATTAGTAATTATAACTGTCATGAATCAGGAGTATTTGTAAGTGTAATTAGATTTAACTTAAAAAAGAAATTAATAAATAATTAAATATATATATAATTAGTGGGCAGGTGGGCAGGCAGGGCCCTAAGCATACCACTTTTGTAATTAAATATATATATTTTATTAATTGCATAATTTATTACAGATGTGCAGACTGCTAATGGAGTCAACAAGCCGGAGACGACCTGCACGGATACATAAATGACTAAGAGCCCATTGTCTCCACCCATATCCTTTTGATCAAAAACTCAAATACACCGTCTGTAAGCAGGTTGAATGTGATAGCATGAGAAACACTAGCAAAACTAACAATCTCAGGTTGAGCATTTTCTATAGAGATGGTTAGAAAGAGCATGAAACTTACTGTAACGGTGTGGATGTCTTCCTTAAAACCAGCAGGATATTCAGCAACGCAATCGTCAGTATCAACAACAGTGAGGTTACCACTAATAAGATCGCAAAAACATTAATCAACAGCAATGTTACTGTCAGGACCACTGCAAGAGAGGTTTGTATCACAGTCGGCGCATACACCATCATCGTCTCCGTATTATCCAGTTGGACAGGCATCGCATGTATCTTAGCTGAGGAACGATCCATCTGGGCACTTCGAATATTTATCTGCACCTGCTGCATTACAACCAGCACAGTCAGTACAGTAGGCGAGCACTAAACCGTAGTCAAAGAAGGCCCCGGAGAAATGTCTAGTGATTCGTTGACTCCATTAGCAGTCTGCACATCTGTAATAAATTATGCAATTAATAAAATATATATATTTAATTACAAAAGTGGTATGCTTAGGGCCCTGCCTGCCCACCTGCCCACTAATTATATATATATTTAATTATTTATTAATTTCTTTTTTAAGTTAAATCTAATTACACTTACAAATACTCCTGATTCATGACAGTTATAATTACTAATATATTTATAATTAATCATAATTTCTTAAATTTCCTATTTTTATCTATTTTATCAATAATAAGAAAGAGGGACTCAAGCTGGAAACCATAGTTGCTATCATCTGCATAAGCAAGGAGGAGGGCCTAGAAGGATACTTCGTCAAGAAATTTGTCAATTCGAGGACATAATCTCGTTTATGGAGTACATATCTGTAAAGAACGAAAATAAAAAAATTAATAATTTTTTGGGATAATTTAAGGTCCCATCATAACAAGTGAGAGCAGGAACAAATCGCAGACTATTGATGGTCTATAGTGTTTAATGCTCCCTACTCCTCTCAATTCCACTGTCTAGAAGAAATTTTCTCTTAAGACAAGAATTATTATAAGGTAGAGATGATACGCCAGAACTTTAACCTTAATGCTGAAGAGTACCTCAAGCTTATAAAGGAATCAATTGAAAGAGTTTAAAAATAGACAGTTAGAAATGTGATTAACCGGCATTTAGGTTTAATGAGAAATTATATTGCTTAAGATCATTTTGATTGACATGCATAATTATACTAATAGTTTAATCAAATCACTCCATCGCCATGTCAAAGGTTAATTTTTCCCCAGATAATGACTGAATAATTTCAGAGTCTTCCTTCATAATATTGCTCGGCCCACCAAGGTCTGCTTAAGCCTTATAATCAAAGAAATCCTTATTCAACTCATGAATCTCTCTCTTTTTTATCGCTGCTTCCTTAGCTTTACCTTTTGCTTGAGATTTTGCAATTCTTTCCCTTTCGATTCTTAAGATATAATAATGTTAATAGACATAGTTACTTGAGAAAAATGGCTCTTAGAGAATCTTTAAGAAAATATCCTCTCTTATCTGTATCTTATTTACCTTTTCTTCTTCAGTATTAGATATGTTCCTCTATCTGTTTGCAATTTTTATTAGGTTGCTTAAATATTATGGATGAAGGGTGCCTAAGACTCCGTAGAAGTACTTTCTATCTAGGAGTGAGGTTCATGAATGAGAGAAAGTTTTTATCCAGAAGCAGTTGATGGGACACGTTTTCAACAGACAGTTCTTGATAGTATGGGAAATTAAAGGGCATGACACCAGTTGCCTTCAATTATCCACCTTCAAAAATTTCTCAAAAGCCTCATTGCGACATTATCATCAGCTGGCTAAAAGTACCCTCTTATATTATTATAATTCTATATTTAACTTACTATTGAATTTCAGTAATTGTATAAGGTCATTTTTAGAGCTGAACTTGTTCTATAATTCTCTAAGGTTATAGTCTTTAACTCGGTTTCCTTGGTCCATTTTTATTATTAATTACTTATATAGCCGATAAGTTTCCTTTTCGAGAAATTATATCTGAGTGTGAGATTCCTTAATCTAGTATATTGGGCTTAACTGAAATTTCAGAATGAAGCAAAGGGCTTGATAGTAGTTTTCTTAAATTTCCTTTTCAACATAGAAGATAGGCTTTGGATAGTAAAGGGATCAAAGATTCATTATTATTACAACAACTGTAGTCCTCTATAAATAGGAAAGGTATAGGCTAAGCATAATTATTTTTTGAAGAATATCTAAATTTTGGTAAAAAAAAGCATTTTTGTGAGGGCATGCATGGATTTTAAGAGCACTTTTGTGGGGAGGTATTACTTTTTATCATTATGATTGTTGTTTTAAATAATTTTGAAATTCCAAATATTATATATATATATTTACTATTGTTGCTGCTACTGTTATTACTATAATTACTGTTTTTATTAGTATTTTTTGGCTTTTAATTTTCTGATGAAGATATCTATGAAAAACTTTTTAAAAATTGGAGACTACTACAAATACATCGCTGAGACTGCCCTATAATACAAACTAATCAGGAAAAATGCAAAATATATATAAATACTTATCTCATGTTTGATTAATAATTTAAAGTTTCTAATTAAAATCGTTAATCTTAATTCATAATCTCTACAGTTGGAAATGCATTAGTAGACTTTAAAATTATCATAATCTTAATTTCTTGCATTTTTGATTTTTTGATAACGATCTCCTCATTTTAATTATAATCGCTAAATATTAATTATAATTATAATGATTATTCTATTATTGACATAATTTTATTTATTTTTTTAATTTTTCCTGCATAATACTTTATTGTATTATTCTTAATTTCAATTATAATTTTGAAAAAAATATCTATTTTTTCAAACTCCTTTATTGAATTTCTTATTTGTTATTTTGATACTAATTTTCTGTAGATCATTACTTTGTTTGCATATTCAACCTCATTATATCTCTTCTTATTGTTCATGGATGTCATTTCCATATCCTTCTAGATCAACATGAATTACGATCATGATATTATTAAATATTTTTTAACTTTAAAGTTAATTTCAGTATCTTTCGTAAATATTAAATTAATATTAATTTAAATATTTCCATCTTTTATTTCCCAGTTAATTCTTATAATTTAATTTATAAAATTTGTATTTCTGTTCATCCCAAATAGTATTATTTTAATAATTTTATCATCTACCTACTACATATTATTTTAATTAAAATTACCATTAATAATATTAAGCGAGTATAACTAAAATGGGGAGACTGTTAAATTAAAATACAAAAAGAGATCAAATAAAATTATGATCATCTCAATACACATGAGTTAAGATCCAACAGTCACTAGTTTGAATTATGTTTGAATAGATCTTTATTTAACTTTAATTAACAAGTCAACTAAATAAAAATGAAATTTTTGTTTTTTATCAGCTTTTTCAACTTTTTGTATTTATTGTTCATCGATCAAGTAGATGCTGTAGCTGATCTTCAAGTTTTTTCATAATTTTCATAGATATCTCAGGGTATCTTCAGGCTATCTACAGGATATCTTCCTCAAAAAATTTAAAGTGTGGAGAGTGTGGAGGCCTACATCTACAAGAACAGTAGAAATAGCACTAATAATCTCAAAATCAAGCATTATTATGAGTCTGGGATTTTTTGTACAACATCTTGTTTTAGTAAAATTCATAGATGTGATACAGAATTTTGAAGATGATGTTGATGAAAACTAAGAAAAATCAGTGATGCAAAATTTTGAAATTCTCTAGAATTTCAACCAGACTCATAATAATGCTTGATTTTGAGATTATTAGTGCTATTTCTACTGTTCTTGTAGATGTAGGCCTCCACACTCTCCACACTTTAAATTTTTTGAGGAAGATATCCTGTAGATAGCCTGAAGATACCCTGAGATATCTATGAAAATTATGAAAAAACTTGAAGATCAGCTACAGCATCTACTTGATCGATGAACAATAAATACAAAAAGTTGAAAAAGCTGATAAAAAACAAAAATTCCATTTTTACTTAGTTGACTTGTTAATTAAAGTTAAATAAAGATTTATTCAAACATAATTCAAACTAGTGACTGTTGGATCTTAACTCATGTGTATTGAGATGATCATAATTTTATTTGATCTCTTTTTGTATTTTAATTTAACAGTCTCCCCATTTTAATTATACTCGCTTAATATTGGACATTTATACATTTAAATCTCTTTACGCTCGACTTTTATTTTCTGATGAAACTAAACAGTTCAATATATTCTGACCGGATCTTAAATTTATTATATCTCTATTTTGTATTTTTACTTTCTAGATTGACATAAAGTTTAAGTTTCCCCATTTTTAATCTATTTTTGAAATATTAATAAAATCCTAAATTAGAGTTTTGATGTTCTTTTCTGTCTCTCAAAGAAGAAGTTTTTTCGAGGTTATTGTTTAAGATTATTGTAGTTTAAAATGTATTGAATACTTTTATAGGTTGCTTTGCTTTCATGAATGCAGAATCATGTCAAACCATGAGTATTTAATAGGGGAACTAATGAATAAATTAATACCTCAGATAATTCCTTTAAATGTCTCTATTTCTTGTGGGATTGGCTATGGATATATACTCATAGTTTTCTAAATTTAATTTGCTTAGTTATATTTTACTTAAAGATCATTACTAAAAGTAGTTTAAAAAGGCATTCAGAAATTTAGCTTGAAATTTTTAGTAATTATTCTTGGAAAGTGATAAGTGCATGTCAAGATTTACCTTAGTAGTAGTATCATTGTATTTTATAACTAAGACAATGAAATTTGGTTCTTTCACATAAACATTGAAAATAACATTCATGATATTAAGAATCAAGTTTGTTTAGTTCTTCATGATAATATAATCTATTATTCTCAAATAAATCAATTTATAGAAATGTAAAGAATTTTTACTCTAATTATTTACTTGCGTTTAGATTAAGAAAGACTTTTATTGTTATGCTCATAATGTTATTTTTCTTTTCGGCATCACTATCTTCTTAGTATAATAGTTAAGTTGCATCCTTTTAGTAATTAAGTTTAAGATGTTTAAAGCTAACTATTTACTACTGCTAATACATGTATCTAACGCTCATATACTTTTAAAGTTATTTAAAGTTTACAAATTAATTTAATTAACATAAAATTATTAAATAAGAAACACAGTATGGGTATACTGAGCAAATTACGAAGGAACATAATACAGTGTGATATTGAAAACAACTAATTCCATCACCTTGCACAATATACAAATTGATATCATAAAACAAAATAAAAGTCATTAGGCACTTCACATTCTTGAAATTATTACATTTAACTTCAGGAAAATTATAAGGAAAGGATTTTCAATTGTTAGTCAGTTTCATCTTCACCTACCAAAGATTCAATTATAAGAAAGAAACAACTGTGAACCAGTCTAACTATGGACTTAATAACTTTTCCAAATGCATAGGCTAGCATCAATTAATAACAAGCTAAAACACACCAACAAAACTTAAATATATCAATAGCTCATATCAATCATAATTGAGAAAAATCGTTTTTCCTCATATTAAGGAAAAATCCATTATGATAGACTCAAGGGGGATACTGAAAATTAAGACGACCACAATTAAATAGATGAAAACCACCCCTTTCATAATAGAAAAGCCAGCCTCATAACAAAAAGAGTATTATTCTCTGAAAATGAAGATCATTTGAGCTCGAGGAATATAAAAAAAAGATATGATGAATAAGACAAAGAAAAGCCTTTCTAAAAAAATTCAAGTTAACTTACCAACTATATAAATAGTGACAAAGAAGAGAAGAAAGAGACCATTATCACTCCTTCAACCAACCCATTCCAAATTAATAATGATGCCGTCAAAGAATAAATTTTATACTAAATAGGAAATTAATAAACATTTTTTTAATAAAGAACACTAAATATGGATCCTAATTAAAGCCTGACATATTAATTTTTTATTATTCGTAAACTGGATCCAGTTAAATAAACCTTTTCTAAGGGGAAGCTCCAACACAATTCTTCATTAGAGAATTATGCATTTCAATCTGGAAGAACACAATATACAATAAGATGCTCAACTCATTCAATTGATACTCGGATGCCATCTCTGCAATCTATGTTCACTTAAACCTGAATAGGCTACTATAAATAGTAAATATGAGTATATAAAACTTAGGATATACATAAAAGAACAAACTAAATTAGCAATTGGCATCCATCCAATCAATTAGATATCGAAAAACTTTTTAAGTTAGACATACTTAATAATGTCACTACTAATGAGGCAAGCTACATCTCAATTAGCTCTAAAATACGAACAACTTAACTAAGTAGAAATCTTCGTCAAATGCCTAAAAAAACACTGATATTTCCTAAAATATTATTTAACCTAATTAGTTGTCACAAGATGTAAAGAGGCCATTGCATCCAAAGATTTGTAATTCTCAATTCTAGTTAAGAACTTTGACACACAATTCAGACTCAAAGACATGGAAGAAAAAGTTCAAACCATTATTCAGAAAAGAAGAGTAAGAAAAGTAAGACCACAGAAGAGAAGAACACATATAAACAAAGGAAGAAGAAGGCTTAGTAAACATTGAGAGAATATGCAAAAACTAGCTAAATAGGCTAATTCTTTATATACTCTTATACTTAGCTGTTGAAATTCCCCATAGACCTCAATGTGATCATATTGCATAATTGTTATGATTATTGTTATTTATAGTATACTATAATAAATTAAAAATATTAATAATTAATCTATATTGGAATTTCTAAGATACTCAGATCTTAAATATGTAAATAAACATAAAATGATAAAATCCTTTAATCATATCAAATACTCGGATAGCCACCTTTTTCTTTTGGTTCCATTTAGTCAGGCTTTTTTAAAGACTTCTATTTTTTCCCTGTTCCAATTATTAATAAAGACTTTAAATTGTATACTTAATTTAAATATAATTTGGATTTTATGTGTAGAATTAGCATAACAAAAGCATTAGGTAGCCTCGTATAGTTAAATGTTATTAAAGATAAAAACATTTAATTTTTATCGTATTTATATAACTATTCTTTTAGACTGTGTTGACTGTAACAAGTGTTAATTCACTTCTACCTTTAATGTTAAGCATTCTTATTAGTAAATTGTCTTATTCCAAGAATGAATTATTATCATCCTTCTTACTCTTTACTTGTTAAATTGTGCCTGTATTATGCTTTAAATTTCAAAAAGAATTATTTAATTTATTATTAAATTTACAGAACCCTATTTTCAGCTAATCTTCAACAATGTCTGTATTTTCTAACAATTTTTCAGAAATATTATGTTTATATCTAATAATCCAATTAATATATATTAAGGACCTTATTATGTTTTCTCTAATTGAGTAGTAGTTGTATTGATTTAAGCTGAGAATACAGCTCAGACACTCCTGATAAAATGCTCCAGTAATCTTCGTTTAGTTATCTTATGGAATAGTAGTTGTGTATAGATCATCATAAAATCTTTAGCTGTTAAAAAAAGCTATGACTTCTTGTTGTTTACCTTATTGCTCAACTTATTCTTGTTCATTTAACGGCATTGATTAGTGAAACAGACTATACAAGAATATAGACTTACCTTATTTAAAAAAATAAATTTTCATTTCATTTGTTTTAAATTAGTTTAAATCTAATAACAAACAATTAGAGTAAGTGATTATGTAAAGTATTTAGTATATAGACATTTGAATTATAGATAATTGACTATCTTTATTAGGAATGTATACGCTGAGTTAAGACATGATCATTTGTATTTTAATAAAGAGCGTGATGAAATTTTTATCATTATACATGTATTTCTTCTATTAATATCATTTTGACAAATGTAGCTTCTGCTTATTTCATAATTTCAAGTGATAATGAAGTCCGTTTTATATATTTAGAGGTGAATTTTATAAATTCAAAACGTTTAAGAAATAGAGCTTCCTTATTAGATTTCGTTTTCTTATAAAAACATGCTTATAGATAAGTTTTTTTAGATTGACATTAAATATATCATAAATAACTACTTAATTAAATTTATATTTACTAATACAATAGTTATATTAATAATGATGTCTATTGGACCTGCATCTGTTCTTAAATTGATTAAGAGTAGTCATTTACTTTTTCAATATGCTATTAAAATATGTCATTTAACTAACTGTTGAATTAACATTATTACCACCTTATTGACTTATAATCCAAATATTATTCTTCTTTAAGAATGACGTTCATTCTTAAGCGACTTTTGATCTGTTCTAGGTACAAACTTTCTTTGTATTGATTTCAGTTTCTTAAATCATAGCTGCATTTTTGAAGTGGAGAATTTACTTTCTTCATAAGTTATGAAGTGAATGTGTAGCTACAGAATGTGTTTATCTTTTAAGGTTTAAATTAAGAGTATATAAGCTCTTTCTATTCATTTTCTAAAATTGCTATGCATGTTTTATTAAAAGCTCATCAATTAATTATTTTACAAGTAATATCTCTTAAACTGATCATTCTGTTTTTGATTTATATAAAATTAATCAATATATTTAATTAAATGTCATTATTAGCCAATATTTATTGAAGCTTAAAAATTTATTTGCAAATTTATAATGGGGTTTAATAGAACCATCGTTATTAGCTGATTTTATTTTAAGGAATTTATATTATTTTCAATTTTAAATTTGAGTCAGTGGTAAGCTATTTTATCCTAATACTTATTTGTATTATAAATTTTTATTTCTAGTTGTCAATTTATTAATTTATGATAATTCATGAAATAATTGATTTCTTATTATTATAACTAGGGTAATTCTATGATAATCAGGAATAGGTATTGTATATGAATGATTTTCTTTATAATTTATAAAGGGTATACATGAAGACTTTAAATCTTAAATAAATATCATACTAATAAATAGACACTTAATAGGAATGCTTATGAAATTAAATAATGTTGTATTTTTTACAACAATCTCATTTTTTGAAGGTCAGTTGATTGTAAAATCAGCTAATAGCTTCTTTTCCTAATTTATTTGCTAAATATATAATTGATACAGTGGCATTGATGATAAATGTTAATAAATCCAACGACAGCCTCTCTCATATTTAGGGAAATTTTATATCGAAGTAATGGTATCAAGTTCTAAAGTTAGCATTCTATATGAAAATCGCGTGTTTAATTTAAAAGAGAATGAATTTATGGAGAACAATTGGCTAGCTTATTCTTACTTTGCTGATAAATGACTTTAAAAATGTTGTTAATTATCATTTTAAATTTTAAACAAAAATAGATTAAGATTTTAGGTGAATTGAGTGATAGTATAATGGATGACTTGAAATGAGCAGCAAGAATAAGCATTTTAACTGAATAGTGATATTATTAAACTAAAAGATAATGACCATACTCTACTAGTATTCTTATTAGTATTAATACTTTCATTAAAGCTTTCGACTTTAATCATAGATTGGAAACACTTTTTAGATAGATGTCTCTGAAACTGGAAGCAGATTAATTTATATAAAAATGGTATCATTAATTTATTTTATTCCAAGTTCTTTCAATAAATCAATAATTGTAGTACATAAATATTTGACTACAATAAAGTTAAATATAATCTCTTTAACTGTATTTAGTAATACTTTATATAATTATAACAATATTATTTTGTAATTAAATGCACTTATTGCTGTTCATTTTTCATACTAATCGTAAATTTAAAGCTATCTTCAATATTATTTTAAATGTTAATACTTTTTATGAGATATTAAAATATAACTAAAATGTTTTTCAATAAGAACAGATCAAGAATTGATCGTTAATCAATTGAAACAATATATAAAATCAGACTATTAAACTCTTTCTTACTAATAATATTAATTCAATGAAACATTTAAATATTAAGAAAGCTTTATATTTTGATAATTGAAATGAAAAAGATGTAGTATATCATTATGATGTTGCAACTACTAAAATCCAGCAGCTCCAATTCAAACAATAACAATCAGACTTAAACTGCTAGTCATGGATAACTTAAGCATATTTACTTCTTAACTTGCTTTAAACCAATAATTAGCTCTTTTCAGTGTATAAAAATGGACTAGTAAATTCTTATGCTAGGCTATGTCGACCATATCATCTTAAATTGATTCACTTGGACTTTTCAGTAATATTTGAGGGCACAAGATATACGTTTGTAACAGCACAAGGATACCTAAATAAAATCTAGCTCGAAGGACTTGTCAAAAATGATATCTTCCTTTGTAATAAAAAGAATCTAAAGAAATAAATAAAAAATTTTATTATTAATTTTCAATATCTGAATGAGGATATAGCCTTAATCGAAATTGGGATGCGGAGTAAATCAATAGTGAGAATTGGTACTCAAACGAGTCATCAAGCTAGGCCATTCCATTACTCATGTCATTCAGAAGTGAGAACACACGTATCGCTTCATTTCTTCAATAGAAACACCAAGTTGAAATCATTCTAAGCATTCTTTTAAGAAATATTTAGTTTTAATGAAGTATTCGATATATTTAATTATTGCTCTAAACATGTCAATCACCAAGATAAAAGATAAGAATGAGTAAAACATTCATATCACATAGAATCTCATAAATCAACCCATACTTCATCAATGGCACTAATGAGTTCATTCAAGCACTGCCTTCCCTTAAATTATTTGACGAAACAAACTAGATTAATATTTGTCAAAAGTTGGCTCTAAAGTTATCTAAATAGTTATTAAATATTGATATATTAATTATAATTGATTAATCCAAATTAAAATGCCAATTTAATGATAATTGATAGTGGAATGGATACATAATAATGCTTAGGAAACTAATGTGCATTCCATTTCAATGGAGAACAACGAGGTTAATTCATAAATTAAAAACAACAAAAATAATAGTATTTAAGGAAATATATAACAATCAACATATCCATTATTTCATCATAATATATTTTAATTTATTAACATTGAATAAGAATTTATATTACTACTTAAGCAAAATTGATATTTAAAAGAAAAATAGCTATTATTATTATATAATAAGAGAACTAAAAACATTTAAACCTAATTTAAATAATCAGTTGCTATTTAAGTAGATCAAAGCCCTCATAAATTAATTGAGAATACAATAATGCCATAAATAAGTTGTAAAGATTCATTTATGACTAAATACTTTAAAATTATATGAGAACTAGTTACACACATCATGGTTGATTTCTTTTATACATAGAATCTTAAACATCAAATATGCCTTGATTGTTGCTGTTGTTTCTATTCAAGAAACTAACTTAAAATAAAGAAGCACTAACTGATTTATTCAAGCAAGTGAATAATATATCTTTTACTTATAAGTTAATATAGTAGTAATATTAGTAAAATACTTGAAAGTAAATTAAATAAATGCGAATAAAACAATTGGGGTGATTACCAAAAGTTTAATTTCAGTTAAATAAATATCTGAATTAACTGAACTATAACTTTCTTGATTTTTCACACTTTAGATATTTAATTCATTAGCCCTTCTGAGACCGCCTCACTCGAATCAATTATCCTCCTTTTTTGACATATGCCACCTTAATTAGGCTCATAATTGGTTGGTAATATTCTCGTTGTATTATCCTCTTATCCAAACATATCATTTTTGTGCTTATTTCTATTTCTTTGTGTCCTTACTAGTCAAAAATCCCAATCTCTTTTATTGTTTTTTAAGAATCTATTTAGTTTTCCTGCTTAATTAATCAGTTTCCAGTTCCTTATATGACATTAGTCGACAAAGAATTTATGAATACAACAGTAGTGGCTGATGTCATCGTTGATTATTGTTTTCCCTTAACTGATCTCAATCATAGCATCCATAATAACTTTTGTTTGGAATATTTTCTTACTTTTTAACAATTCATTTCCTTTTTGTTTGATCTCTTAACATGCTTTTTCCCGCCTAATAAATTGGTCTATGTTCATGCTTATAAATTTTAACGTTCCTCTGAACCAAATTCCTTATTATATCAGTGTTATTGGTTACTTTTAGTTAGGTGGTAATATTTCTCAAAATTTGTTGGGAATATCGCTCTAAATTCTAAAATTGATTCTTTTAGCAATGGCTCAATCTTCTCTATTTCCTCTAGTTTTACGAACCAAGCCATCACTAGTGGAGTGTATTTAAAAACCATGATTAATTTTATATGTGCCATCATAATCTTGTCGCTTATTGCGGTTATTTTAGAACTCGTTTGCTTTTAATAGAATTTAGTTTTTTATTTAATCTCATTCAATGTATTTTTAATAGACTTTGATTTTGTTTAGCCTTAGATACTATACCTCCTGACTTAATTCATTCCTTCTAATTAAAATTCTTTTCCATTGTTCTTTAAATCACTCAAGAATACTGTCTTTTCCGTGTTAAATTTTAAGTTCTGTGTTTTATACATTTCCCTGAAGCATTCAATTCCACTTTTAAACTATTATGGGCCCCTATGTTTACCAGGATGTTATCAGGGTGAATGCAACCAGTTTACCTTGATTAATTAGTGATTTAATCATTGCTAATCATATAGATCATCTTACACGTTTATGTTGAATAACATAGAAGATAATATGTTTTCCCTGTTTCTACACATTATTCTATTTTTCTCTCCTATTCTTCAAACGTGATTTTATTATTAGTGTAATGTATTTCAATTAATTTGACAACTTCCGCATCTTTTTTACTGCTTATCTTCCTTTCAGAATTGATATTAGTTTCTCTTTCCAGACTGAGTCGTAAGTTTATATAGATATGTTAATAAATAATTTGTTTTCTCCCTACTTGCTCTTCAATATAACTATATTTATTATATTATATTATATTATATTATATTATATTATATTATATTATATTATATTATATTATATTATATTATATTATATTATATTATATTATATTATATTATATTATATTATATTATATTATATTATATTATATTATATTATATTATATTATATTATATAATATTATATTAAATTAATTTTAATAATATTTAATTATATTATATTATATTATATAATATTATATTAAATTAATTTTAATAATATTTAACTACTATAATAAATTAGCAATTTAACTGAATAATTTTTTCTTCACTCTTTCCTTGAGTGTACACTTGCTCATATTCATCATAATCAGATAATATTATTATTATTTAGCTTATAGGAAATTAATACTGGGACTTAAGCCAGTCAGATAGTTATTTGGTTTTTTACTTCATACTTTTGACTTTAGACACCGTCAGTCAACCCTCCTTGTAGGTAAAGGAGTCCAGCTTGGGCATCTGGCTCATGCTAACATGCCACCACACAATAAGATATAACTATACGCGAAATAAAAAAAGAATTATTTTTATAAATATAGAAATATTGAGAAGCTTTATCGGAAATGAAATCCAAATAATTAAGAAATTTTAAATGAAGAAGAAGACATTGAAAAGGTTAATTCCCAATTGTATTTTCATGCTTTTATTTACTTCTTAGAAGTGATTCACAGTATTATCATTAAATATGTAGAAATTATAAACAATAAAAAACAGTTAAGCTAATAAAAAAAATTATACAATATTTCAATCATTAACAGATATTAAGGTATTGCAATAATCTACATAGGATTGAATGAAAAATGTAAATAGCAAAGTAAGAATAGGAATAAATTGATTCAGTTGTTATACAAATTTCTTATTTTTATTATAGATAAATTACTGTTGACTTATTCTTTAAATATTAAAAAATATAATATTTGAGGGCATAAGAACTCTCTAAATAATTTTCAATTGTCAACAATTTAATTTAAATTTATAATATAAATGAAAAATATTAATTAGATATCTAAAATATTCACGACATTAATCACTAAAGATAAAGCAATCATACCAAAAATGAATAAATAGGATTTTATAATAAATTAAAAATAATATAATAATCAAAAGAATAAATTAAAAAAAAAAAGTACATTAAACTTAAAAATAGGTCGAATTGAATAATAAACAAATTTAATATATATTCTCATAAATCAACAAACATAGTTAATAAGTATGATAAATATATGGAATTTAAAATATAATATTTAAATTAATTACTAAAAATAAAGATGATTCACTCTATAAGATTGTAAAGCTAAATCATATCTTATACTTTAAATATATGAACTTCATATTGTAAAATCTATTTAAATCAATTTTAAATCCATAAAATCAAACATAATTAAAGATTATATAATTGAAGAAGATGTTAATGAAATATTATTATAATTGGAAGAATATTAATGATAATAATATATATATATAAAATCAAATAAAAATATTTAAAAAACGGTTTATAATATTGCAAGCGTTTTGAAAGAAGAAAAAAATAAATAAAGGTAACTATTATTAAGGGATTTATGGTACATCTGCTTATAAGGGACCTGATAAATTAAATATGAGGCTGCAATTTCACAGAAATCACAATTAAAAAATGTCCTTGAAGAGTACAGTATTTGCTGGATATAATAAATAAAAATGGGAGATAGGCATTCTCAGAAGTTATGGGCATTGGGAATATGCCAAAAATGATGCCAAAATATACATTTTTGATCTTCTCCTGCAGATCACTCAAAGACTATTAAGAATTAATTGTCTCCGCCAAAAAAACTGTACACTTCAATGGCAGCTAATAATTGTAGTTTCTGTTGGACACCAGCCTCATATTTAATTTATCAGCTAAATTATAAGCAGACGAACCTTTAAACTCTTAAAATAGGATAATATTTAAATACTCAACTTCCCCTACTCTGAAGATGAAAACAGTATTTTTTGCACGCCCAACAACAGCCGTTCTATTATTATATCGATGACGAGGAGCAAGTTGCGTATTCCTCCCGCCCTTAATTTCTTAAAATGCCTATCTCACATATTTCTTATTATGCTTCTCTTTTTCCTGTCATCGATTTAATCATAGTACGGCTGCTGTTTTGCGTGCCAATAATAATTTTTTTATCGTCAGACTGTACCGAGTAGGGGAAGTTGAGTATTTAAATATTATACTTTTTTAAGGGTTTTAAGGTTCATCTGTTTATAAGTAGACTTAAAAATTTAATCTAGTGCTACAGATTCACAGAAAACCACAATTAAGAGATTGCCTTGATTATTAATTCCTATGCTCTTTATTAAATATTTACTAATAATCTTTTTTTTGTCATTCTCATATTAATTGTAGTTTTACCTTTTATTTTTTAGTTTATTTGTTTAATTTTTTAAAAATATTTTAGTCATTAACTATATGGAATTTCAAATATGAAATATAGAACATAGCGAGCTAAAATAAAATACAACTGAGAAAGTGCCTCTGTGGATCCTCGCCTGTCTTAATTTGTCTTCTCTTTATTTACTTTCTATATTATTTGTGACCTTTTCTTTCTTTCATTGCTTCTTCCTCTGCTGGTCTGATTTTTTATTATCCTTTGAGTATTCCTCTTGATTGCTGTTGAGCTTCTTCTGTTCAGTATCATCTTTGGTACTTTGCTTGTTTTTGAACATTTAGCCTTCAATCTCTTAGAACTCTCCCATAATTTTGATGAATTTTCCTTAACTATCAAGGTCGACGCTGTTAATTTAGTCTTTCGGTGCCTCTCTGAGAGCCCACTCGTCCAAATTTTCGATTTGAGAATTGTTTAGAGACGTTCTTATCTCCTCGCCTGCTTTCTGCCATAGTATGGTCCATTTTCATGTAACCAATCTCTAAGTTGAATATAATTTAGTACCTCTGTATATTTAACCAGTCTTCTGCAGATATTTAGAAAACCTGCTCACCTAGTAATTCCATATCCAGATAATTCATGAACAACTCCACCATCACTCCACAGTCTTCTGGGTCAACTCAAATAGCTATTATTTCAATAGTATTTATATTTTGTTCATTAATAAATATTAATGTAGGTTTTTAGTAATTAAATTATAAATTTATATAACTATTACTGCCTTTTAAACTTATTTTCTGATCTATTATTTTTATCTTTTAATATTACTATATATTTATTATTTCGATTATAGTTCGTATTTTAAGTATTTTTATTACAAATCATACCATATATGCAAGCTGCTTTTATTTTTACTCTTTATATTTTTAATAGTAACCTTAAAAGTTTTAATTATACATTTGCATCTTACTTATTTAATAATATTTATGTTAATTAATGCTAACTAGAATATTTTTTTCTATTTATACCTTATATTAAATGCAAGCGAAACTTTATAATTTAAATAGTTTTAATTCTAGAATTTAAATGAATATTTCAATTGAGAATTTAATGAAATAATGTTTTGAATTAATGCAATATTATTGGCTATTTATGATGCTTGCTATAAGGCATCCAGCGCTATATAAAAGAATGTAAAAATAAGTGAAAAAGAAAATCAAATACAAAAACAAACCACATTAGCTAAATATACATATAGGAGAGATTTTTTAAATATAAAAGAGCATCATTACTTAATTAGGCAACCTAACAAAAGAATTCAATGTATATGGCATTAATCTTGAATAAGATGGCATAGAGACTATTTACAAAAGAGCTGTATTGTGAATTGTACTATTGCTGGAGCTACCTTAAATTAGACTGCAAGCCCTCATGAGATTCATGTTAATGCTTTCCTCCCACTTTGTTTACGTGGCACATTCACTTTGGGGTCTTCGCTCTTGATCTTGGCTCTTCAATACACACATATTGTACAATTAAGTTCTAGATGTCAGAATGATGACACTTTTGTCCAAATTTTGACAGATAAGCAGCTGTTCAAAAGAAGATTTTTTAAGATGAAGCTATTAGGGACTCCATTGCTTTCTCAGCGGAAAGAAAGTGCAGACCCTCGGCATCAGTTTCGAGGTTTCTATCTGCACTCTAGTCTAAAGTAGAGGTTTAATGGGATTCTTAGAAAAATGGTCAAAATACTAACATTGGGAAATCAGGCATATTGAGACTTTCAGATTTGCTGACGAAGAAAGGGGCGAATCTTCGATTGGTGGATGTCCAGAGAAATAACGTGATTAACTTTGCAAATCTTTGACCACCTGAGACGATACAACTAAAATTTGACATTTCATGGATTTCTTGTATAATTTATAGTCAAACCTGAAAATTCTATCTCGGCCATCTTTGAATATTTTTTGGATCGGATTCAACTGTAGAGGTCTCAAAAACAATCTATTTAAGGAAGAGTAAGTGAGACATCTGGGTCCCCTCTGGTTGTCGAGATATTTTGGCCACCAAGGTTTTGCAAAATGGGAATCTTATTATAGGTTTTCACTGTAAGCCGATGTCCTAAAATTTTTCATTTGGGCAGGAAATGCTCTCCTTTTGATAAGCTACTTTCCCATGTCTTTGAGCACCTGGGACGATACAACTAAAATTTGACATTTCATGGATTTCTTGTATAACTTATAGGCAAACCTGAAAATTCTATCTCGGCCATCTTTGAATATTTTTTGGATCGGATTCAGCTGGAGAGGTCTCAAAAACATTCTATTTAAGGAATAGTAAGTGAGACATCTGGGTCACCTCTGGTTGTCGAGATATTTTGGGCACCAAGGTTTTGCAAAATGGCAATCTTATTATAGGTTTTCACTTTGAAGCCGATGTCCTAAAATTTTTCAATTGAGCAGGAAATGCTCTCCTTTTGATAAGCTACATTTCCTGTGTCTTTGAGCACCTGGGACGATACAACTAAAATTTGACATTTCATGGATTTCTTGTATAATTTATAGTCAAACCTGAAAATTCTATCTCGTCCATCTTTGAATTTTTTTTGGATCGGATTCAACTGGAGAGGTCTCAAAAACAATCTATTTAAGGAAGAGTAAGTGAGACATCTGGGTCACCTCTGGTTGTCGAGATATTTTGGCCACCAAGGTTTTTGATAATGGCAATCTTATTATAGCGTTTTCACATGGAAGCCGATGTACTAAAATTTTTCAATTAGGCCGGAAATGCTCACCTTTTGATAAGCTACATTTCCCGTGTCTTTGAGCACCTTGGACGATACAACTAAAATTTGACACTTCATGGATTTCTTGTATAATTATAGGCAAACCTGAAAATTCTTTCTCGGCCATCTTTGAATATTTTTTGGATCGGATTCAATTGTAGAGGTCTCAAAAACAATCTATTTAAGGAAGAATATGTGAGACATCTGGGTCCCCTCTGGTTGTCGAGATATTTTGGCACCAAGGTTTTGCAAAATGGCAATCTTATTATAGCGTTTTCACATGTAAGCCGATGTCCTAAAATTTTTCATTTAGGCAGGAAATGCTCACCTTTTGATAAGCTAGATTTCCCATGTCTTTGAGCACCTGGGACGATACAACTAAAATTTGACACTTCATGGATTTCTTGTATAATTTATAGTCAAACCTGAAAATTCTATCTCGTCCATCTTTGAATTTTTTTTGGATCGGATTCAACTGCAGAGGTCTCAAAAACAATCTATTTAAGGAAGAGTATGTGAGACGTCTGGGTCACCTCTGGTTGTCGAGATATTTTGGCCACCAAGGTTTTGCAAAATGGCAATCTTATTATAGGGTTTTCACATGGAAGCCGATGTATTAAAATTTTTCAATTAGGCAGGAAATGCTCACCTTTTGATAAGCTAGATTTTCCTGTCTTTGAGCACCTTGGACGATACAACTAAAATTTGACACTTCATGGATTTCTTGTATAATTTATAGGCAAACCTGAAAATTCTATCTCGGCCATCTTTGAATATTTTTTGGATCGGATTCAACTAGAGAGGTCTCAAAAACAATCTATTTAAGGAAGAGTAAGTGAGACATCTGGGTCACCTCTGGTTGTCGAGATGTTTTGGCCACCAAGGTTTTGCAAAATGGCAATCTTATTATAGCGTTTTCACATGGAAGCCGATGTCCTAAAATTTTTCATTTAGGCAGGAAATGCTCACCTTTTGATAAGCTAGATTTCCCATGTCTTTGAGCACCTGGGACGATACAACTAAAATTTGACACTTCATGGATTTCTTGTATAATTTATAGTCAAATCTGAAAATTCTATCTCGTCCATCTTTGAATTTTTTTTGGATCGGATTCAACTGGAGAGGTCTCAAAAACAATCTATTTAAGGAATAGTAAGTGAGACATCTGGGTCACCTCTGGTTGTCGAGATATTTTGGCCACCAAGGTTTTGCAAATTGGCAATCTTGTTATAGGTTTTCATATGGAAGCCGATGTCCTAAAATTTTTCATTTAGGCAGGAAATGCTCAACTTTTGATAAGCTAGATTTCCCATGTCTTTAAGCACCTGGGACGATACAACTAAAATTTGACACTTCATGGATTTCTTGTATAATTTATAGGCAAACCTGAAAATTCTATCTCGGGTCCATCTTTGAATTTTTTTTGGATCGGATTCAACTGCAGAGGTCTCAAAAACAATCTATTTAAGGAAGAGTAAGTGAGACATCTGGGTCACCTCTGGTTGTCGAGATATTTTGGCCACCAAGGTTTTGCAAAATGGCAATCTTATTATAGCGTTTTCACATGGAAGCCGATGTACTAAAATTTATCATTTAGGCAGGAAATGCTCACCTTTTGATAAGCTACATTTCCCATATCTTTGAGAACCTGGGACGATACAACTAAAATTTGACACTTCATGGATTTCTTGTATAATTTATAGGCAAACCTGAAAATTCTATCTCGGCCATCTTTGAATATTTTTTGAATCGGATTCAACTAGAGAGGTCTCAAAAACAATCTATTTAAGGAAGAATAAGTGAGACATCTGGGTCCCCTCTGGTTGTCGAGATATTTTGGCCACCAAGGTTTTGCAAAATGGCAATCTTATTATAGCGTTTTCACATGTAAGCCGATGTACTAAAATTTTTCATTTAGGCAGGAAATGCTCACCTTTTGATAAGCTACATTTCCCATGTCTTTGAGCACCTGGGACGATACAACTAAAATTTGACACTTCATGGATTTCTTGTATAATTTATAGTCAAACCTGAAAATTCTATCTCGTCCATCTTTGAATTTTTTTTGGATCGGATTCAACTGCAGAGGTCTCAAAAACAATCTATTTAAGGAAGAGTAAGTGAGACATCTGGGTCACCTCTGGTTGTCGAGATATTTTGGCCACCAAGGTTTTGCAAAATGGCAATCTTATTATAGCGTTTTCACATGGAAGCCGATGTACTAAAATTTATCATTTAGGCAGGAAATGCTCACCTTTTGATAAGCTACATTTCCCATATCTTTGAGAACCTGGGACGATACAACTAAAATTTGACACTTCATGGATTTCTTGTATAATTTATAGGCAAACCTGAAAATTCTATCTCGGCCATCTTTGAATATTTTTTGAATCGGATTCAACTAGAGAGGTCTCAAAAAC
>ARYC01005185.1:0-38588 GCA_000711775.1 Oxytricha trifallax | reverse complement strand
AGAGATGAACATAGATGCGGGAGGCTGGCACTAAGAGAAGAAACATGGGCCCAAGCAAGCCTTAAGAGGAAGAAAAGAAAGAGAAGCCAATTCCCTTTACAGGAAAATTTAATATGTGAACTTATTCATTCGTTTAAATCTAAAACTTATTTATAAACACAAAATCTCCCTTCTCTTGCACGTACTTTAGCTTTATCATCGCTGACTCTCTTAGCAGCACTCTTAATAAAATCTACTGTATCTATCTTTAAGTCCTGCATCAAGTGATAGAGTAGCAATTTCTTATAATGACCTTTCAATAACCCCCAATATAATTCAATACCATTGAACTGAGGACTGTAGGGAACATTAAATACAGGTGTTATGTTTAGCCTTTCATATTCCTTCCTTGTGTCTTTAGTTTTATGGACAGATAAGTTATCTACAGACAGAATAATCTCTTAGTCTGTGTATTATCTCTGAGTTATTATAAGAACTTTATGTATTATTCGGTCTTTATTGAGCGAGGGTGGATAACATAAGTCTCGAGGCCGTTATCTTCGCTTATTCCACTAAGAATTGCATGAGTTTAAACCTTAACCTTTTAATCATATACTTCAATGTTGCTATATCTTTTATACCAAGACCTTGATATGAAGGTATTAACGTGAATACTGCCTCATCAGCGTGTATGAACTTAATATTATTAGTAATAGGCCTCTGCATTAATCGAATATATAATTTAAATTATTCTTATAGAATGGAACATTAAAGTCAATCACTCTCTTAATGCGATTGACTGTCTTGTAAGGTATTCCGTTCTTTTTATATGTGTTAGCTATCGATTAAGCAGATATGTTAAGCTCAGGAAATTGGCGATGAAACATCACAGCCCTCTAGGCTAGAGAGAAATGAGCCCAGTATTTAAGAGTCTTATCATTAATAGGATAGTCAATATGATGCTGCTAAAATTTTCGAGGTCTTTTAGGCTTAGAATTAAGCTGCTATCTCTTTAAATTTAATGCTAATAGACAGTGAGACCTCACAGTTGCAGGAGATTTATGAAGTAGCCTTGCTATTGATGTATAATTAAGAATAGGTTTGAGTTTATCACCATATTAATCACATCCATAACGCAACTTAAACAATAAATCTATATACTCACTGTCATTAATTGACCCCAAACCTCTCATTTACTCACTTAAAATACTAATATTTAAACATTAAACCCCTATATAAACCCTATTAAAACCTTAATAATGTATGCACTAATAGTCTACTTTTATCAATCAAAAACTCAATCAAACTACTGAAAGGGTTTTGGGGTTTTGAATAGCCATTGTTTATACCTTGACTTTCTAGTCATATACTTCTATGTTGCTATGCCTCTAATACCAAGACTTCTAGATGAAAGTGTTGAATGTAAACACAGCCTCGTCAGCATGGATAAACTTAATATTATTCAATTAGGCTCTCTGCATTTAATTATAAATATAATTTAAGTTGTTGTTGTAAAATGGCAGAGTGAAATCAATTACTCTCTTGATACGATTTACACCTTTGTAAGAGATACCGTTTCGTTTATAAATGTTTGCAACAGACTATGCAGAGATCTTCAACTCAGGGAACTGGCGATGAAACATAATAGCTCGTTAGTCGAGAGAGAAGTGAGCCCAATACTTCAAAGTTTTTTCATTAATAAGATAGTCAATATGCTTCTATAGAAACTTAGACTTCCTCTTAGGCTAAGAATTCAGCTATTATTGCTTTAATTACACAGCTTTCAAGCAGTGAGAGCGAACAGTTGAGGGACTACGCTTTAAGAGCAGTGCAATAGACTTATAGTTCAGTACTGGTTTGAGTTATTCACTATACATATCACATCCATAACGCAGTTTAAACACTAAATCTATATACTCTTCATCATAAATAGACCCCAAAAGCTTGCTATTTTTGTCTCGCATTTAATTAATAACCCCAACCCCTAACAAATTCCCTACAAATCAAAGCACTTATAAACCTCATTAAGGGGTTTTGGGGTTTTGAATATCATGACAATGATAGAGTAGTTATCTCTCCAAACCTCTGCATATATTGACCCCATGTGGTTAGCCCTATAATGTAGGGATAAGAATTCCAGACCGTTTAAAAAGTTTAGGTCACATAATTTGTGATCTTGAAAAGTTACTGATTGTCAATAGGAGGTATCATCAAGATTGATTTTGATGTTTTGATGTTTTAAGTAAAGATGTACAACATTTTATTCATGAAGCTTGGCTATTGCAATAACTGCACTAACTATGCATCTCCATGTAACTACTCTACGATGCTGAAAATTTAGCAGATCTCCTAAGTTGAAATCATAACTCAGCAAGTAAGTAGGGTTAAAATAAATCTTGGTAATGGAGTCTAGTTGCTTATTATTGTATTCTTCCAAATTAATAAGCATGGTAAAGTCTCGTTAAATTCTATATCGATAGAGTGCATCTTATTTCAAGCTCACTTTGTAGTGTCTAGACAAGTGGTTGTAAGTGAGAGAAGGTCTACTCTAAATTAACTCTTCAATTGATTTAATTAGAAAACCCTTTAATTTGGACTTGTGCTCAGTTGCTTCCTAAAAATTTTGATAGTTGTTTAAGGCTATTTAAGATTTTATTTAATCGCTAATCACCTATTACTATTAAAAACCCAATTAATTTTAATTAGAGTGACCTTCTTTATATCATTGAAATTAGAGTTGTGAAATTTAGGATTCGGTTATTTGAGTTCCTCATTTTAATTGGGTGCCCCATAGTTATCAGATTGTGGTTTTCTCAATTGCTTTGTTTTGGTTTGTTTCAGATCCAAATTATTCAATTACGAGATAACCTATAATTGAAAATTAAGCGTTTAAGGACCTTTTTATTAACGAAGGGAAGATACCCTGATTCAAGAAGGTCTGTTTCCGAATGAACAATTAGGTGCCTCTTTAGTTATGCAGATGGGTATCTGCCATTGAACTTTAGCTTACAAACTTTACAGGAGTATCCTTTATTTGATTTTAAAAGAGGAAAATTCCCCTGCTTTTTAGAATGAGTTTTGATATGCCTTGTGTATTATTTCTTAGTAAACATTTTGTCGCAAATTTTGAATTTCTTAGTTGACTGAGATATGGTGTTACCAGACTTTAGATTGCTTGATCTCTATTTTTGCTTGATTTCTTGTTATTAGTTAAGGTTTTAAGGAAATATAGATAAAGAATTTATACTTATTATTTTCTATAGTACAATTTGAAAGCTTGACTTCTGATGATGAGTAATCATCCTCCGAATTAATACTGCTTAATGAGGACATGCTATAATTGACACCTTTTGATTTATATTCCATTTACTATTAAATAATTTATCAATAGAATTATTAATAATCACAACATTATATAACAATTAAACTTTGGTACTAAACATAGCTATATAAATTCTTAATATAAATTGAAGTATAGGGACCCAAATTTATGAAAAATAATAGAACTCAAATTCAAAAATTTCAATATTAACTTTAAAACCCAGAGATTTATCATTTCAGACCCCTTTGTCCTAATTTTTGTCTGGACAGGACATTCTTAGATTTATGGGGGGAACATAAATAAGAAAATATTCCCAATATAAGATTAATACAATTAATCAAAGTCTATGAATAATTAACGAAAAGAACCTTGGCAAAATATATATAGAATTATAATAATTACTCATTGCTGTTGAAGCAAATTGCGGCTAATTAAGAAAGCTATTAGTTTAGAAATAAGATTTTTTGGAGAAATGTGAAGAATAAGAAAAATTACTTAATAAAAATTGTAAATAATTAAAAAAATTATGGAAAGCACTTAAAATGACTAAAACATAACTAAGATAAACACTTACGTTCCATCCAGAAAGTTAAAAGGCCAATTAAGCAGAAAAGCGGACTGGTATAACTTCTTCAAATTCAAATGTAAGTTTAAAGTGTTATATTTGATATATGCAATATGCTCATGCCTCCTTATAAACAATGAACTTTGAGATTTATAAGAGATGTTCTTAAAGGGACCAAAATCTTAATCAAGTCTAATGAGATAATTTGGATAATGTCCCATTTTCCCTGAGTTGAGCTTAAAACGCATACGGGAGGAAGTTAAAGTGGATGAGGAACTGATAAGATATTTAAATATTTACGAGGATGTTGATGAGTAGCCATATCGCAATTATTTTTTTGGCATTCTAAGGACTCTAAAGAATGAGTTTTGTAAGGGATGGTTCATGATTAATAAACGATAAGAGTTTCAGGGACTCAAATTTAGGGAGACCAAAAATCAATTCTTATTATAAATGAGTTTAAGAGCAACTCTAAAAGAATCCAACTATTTCGAGTAAGCCAATAGTTTGCTTAATTTTTTGACACAGAGAGATAAGGCAGGGCACTCTCACTTTTTAAACAAGGTTCATAAATCAGTAGATTCATTAAGAAGAGAAAGTTGAACGAAATGAGATTTTCGTACTCTGATTAAATTAGTCTTGCAAATTAGAATTAAGAGGAAAACAAAGAGGAGCAAATTGACAAGGAACTTAAATTAAAATCCTTTAAAACAAAAGTTTTTTAATATATGATTTTAATTAATAATTGCCTAACTCAAGACCTTAAATTAATCATTCTTTTTTCAATAGTGTATCTATTTTTGCATTTTAATTATATGCTTTTTTTAAGTTTAAAGGCAGTCAACTTACTTAATACTAAAAATTAAAAATTGCGTCCCTTACTATTTAATAGTGTATCTTAAATGAGAAATGAAAGTTCCTTCCAATTACATCATTTTTGTACTAAAATTTGACTCTAAAAAAATTTCTTCAATTCAGTTAAACTCGGAGGAATAGGAGCATTAATTACATAACTCCATCATTGCCTTAAATTTATTGATGAAAGTCTAGTTATGATGAGCTCGCAAATTATCCATAAAAAGAATTTATTTTCGCTTTTTAATAATCTTCAATGATTTCATATCCTAAAAGTAAGTCTGGAATTTTTATTGATTTCTCTTTAATAACTTAACCTAAAAGTCCTTATTGTCCGGAAATAAATACTAAAGCAGCAAGAGTTTTTATATTAATGCCTCATTTTTTTTAACATCTTAATTTGTTAAGGTCCTGCCCAAGCTTTTAAAGTAATTGAATGAGGCTTAAATATAATCTCAATATATTATATTTTTCTACTCCTCATAAGCATTACTTAATATAAGGTGCGATTATAGTTAAGATACCTAAATTTGTAACAACTTAGAATTTGAAATCCTATATGAAGACTTAGATTTTTGTATTTCACGTTATTTCTAAGATATATATTTCTTAAACTGGAAGTAGAAATCTTAGTATAATGAAATTTTAGTTGAAGTATTTTGCCCTATCTGCAATAGAGTATAGTTTAAGTTACATAAATGCGTTTTGATTGACCAAATAGTTTTAATTATCAATCGTCAAGTTCATAGATTTTTTATTGTTCTTCTTAATTTAAATAGGCTAGTAATAAGGATTAATGCAAACTTTTTTCTAATAATGTTTGCATGAAACCTAAACAATTTGCCTAATTATTTATAGCTAATATAATTTGGCCTAGCATTTAAAGGATCCTACTCCCAACCCAAAGTTTAAGGAATTACGTTCTAGTTTTCAAGCTAATAGTAGAAGAAATAGTTTTTTTCATTTATATTATATTTATGAATCTCATTTTTTCTCAAAATTAATTCATATAAATTTACGACTCTCAATTCTCTTATTTCATAGTTAACTTTCTTAGACATATTTAGTTAGTATATATGATTGATAGCATGGAAATAGAGTGCAATGATAAATTTAATTGAGTTTTTTATCTTTCTAGAAATATTATTGATAAAAAAGAAAACAATTAGTAAAATGAATAATAAGAAAATCAACATAACTGCCTAATATTATTTATAATTAAATTAAATTAGATTATAATATGCAAAAATGAGGAAAACTTAAGACTATTGTATCAATCATAAACATAAATAGTTACTTATGTTTAAATTTGGTAATTTAAAATAATATTTTATTGATTTCCAAGATCATTTTATTTTAAGGGGAGATTGAATGATTGAATCCTTATTTTAAGTTATTATAGATTCACCCTAAATATACAACACAAACCTCGTATAAGTACTAAAGTGCCATGAAGCAGCTTTGATGATATATTTATTATATATTGTAAATAAATTGGATAAAATTAGAAAACTGATTTTTAATAATAAAACTAGGGTTATTTATTTGATAAATGAGAACTTAAAGTCCTTATTTTAAGAACATTCAATAACTTTGCTATGAAAGTCAGAGTAGTTTTTGTGTTCTATTGAGAATTTTAATCCATTTCATTTTCGAATACAAAATTAATAAATAAATTATTACGTTTTCTAATTAATTAAAGTATTTTTTAAGTTTCAAAAATTCATGGATAATAATATAACTTATCATATAATATTCAATTTTGTTATTGAACAAAACAACTTGATTAACTGACTTGTTAAGTAACAATAGCTATAATTCATTTCGAACGTCCAAATCGATTTTTAATTTTTAGAAAATTTATAAATATTTCTGTAGTATTGTTTTTACAAGCTTTTGTAGTGCTCAAAATTAATTAACATAATTAAATATTTCAGATCTGTTTTAAAAATGATATAAGCTGCATATGGTACTTGGTTGTAAGAAAGTGAAAGTAAGTTATTAGAGATAATAAATATTTAAAATTTAATTAATAATAATTTAAATTTATCTATAATTATAATATTTTAAAATCATATAAAAATATATTAGTAAATTATAGATATATTTATAAATTAATTGAGATTTTATCATATATTTATTGTACATGTCTTTTTAATAATTTATTAAAATAAAATTAAATAAGTATAAATTTCCTTATGGTCTTTTAAATATTAAAAATATTAATTTATTCTTTAATTAATAAATGAGTAGATAAAACCCCATAGATCAATTAAGACACGAAGATTGGGGAAAAGAACAATTAAGTTAAAAATTAATTATAATTGGCTGGAATTAAATATAATTAGGCTAAAATCAATTTTACACACTCTGATTGGTTTATTTTATAAGGACAATTAATCGAGCCAATAGTTTTAATAATTAGCCCAAACTTTAAAATTATACACCAATTATAATTAATTTTTAATTTAATTGTTCTTTTCCCCAATCTTCGTGTCTTAATTGATCTATGGGGTTTTAGAAGAAAAGTTTGGAGAGAATGACCAAAATACTCTGCATCAGTAAAAAATAAGGATAAATATAATAAATATCAAAATATTATAAAAACTAAATTATTTTAATAATAATTAAATATCAAATTTAAAAGCTATTATAAGAAAAAATTTTATTTAATTATATAAATATCAAAATTGATAAATGAGGAGATTTTCAAATAATTTTTGGAATTTTTTTAAGATATTTAAAAAATTAACTGATATATAAGATTATACTTAAAAGTCATTAGCTTAAATTAATATAAAAATATACAATACCTCTACAAATGAGATTCATATATAATTGAGGTTTCAACTTTTACAATATATTATTTTTATAAGAAATATTAAAATTATTTTTAATTAATTTTAAAGATTAAATTAAGGTGAGGTATAATGTTTTATACTAATAAAGTAAAATTTAACAAAGCTCAGCAGTTAATGAAAGATAAAATAATGATATTTTTCAATTAATATTTGCATTATTTAAATAATAAACATACATTTTTTATTAATTTTTTATTAAAATTAAAATAATAAAAAGAAGTTCAAAATTTTCCTTAGAAAATCTTTACATATTACAAAAATTTTTCATAAAGTTTAAAAAATTTTTAAATAATTTTGCACTTTTTATTTTTTATGATTTTATTTAAGTATTTTTCACCCCGAGCCTTCCCCACTCCTCCTCTCATACCTGAACCGAGCCCCCAACCTCAATAATAATTAAATTTTTTAATAATCCATTTCTTGTCCTACGACCGATAATATATTTAATGTGATAATTTTTATAGGATTTTTTATGTCTGTCTGTACACCATTTTTAATACAAACTTCTATAGGAAAACGTTTTTTAATTTAGATATTTTTAAATATTTATGGTATTATATTCTCTCTAAGAAAGTATTTTTATATACAAAAATATTACATACTTCTATTTAGTACATCATAATAGTCCTAACAAAATAAATTGTTCAATTAAATAATGGCTATTATGATGTACTAAATAGAAGTATGTAATATTTTTGTATATAAAAATATTTTCTTAGAGAGAATATAATACCATAAATATTTAAAAATATCTAAATTAAAAAACGTTTTCCTATAGAACTTTGTAATTATATTTTTTAAATCAATTCAATAAATATTAAATACCCCAAATATTTATTACATGGATAAAAATAAATAAACCGAGATTATATTTTTATATTTTTTTCTTATCTTTTAATTTACATAAAAAATTAATTTTGAGCTTATCTCAAAGTCTGAATCAATTTATAAATGATTTATAATAAATAAATATCCTAAAAAAAAGTAATTAATGTCTTATTAATATATCAAATAAATAAAGCAAAATTCATATTTTTATTTTTATATCTCTTAAAATATATTTTATCTTTGATACTTTATTTAATTTAAAGAACCTAAGAAGGGAGTTATTTTATTAAATAAATTTGAATTTTATTTACATTATTAAGCTTTACAATTGGAAATTTAATTTAATTTATACTTTTATTATAACATTAGTTCAAATCATGAATCTATTTATTTCTCATATAGAGCTTGATATATTTGGATTTGAATGTTCAATAGGAATAGAGAACTTTAAAATCTGTATAAGTTTAAGAAACTATATGTGGAATTTATTTGAAGTTAAAAAACTTATTAATTTCGTTTTACATTTTTGAATATCATTAATCAGGATATTTAGGCAATAAAAATCATTGATAATAATAATAAGATTTTTAAATTATAATTAGATTGTGATAATTTATGGAATGAATTTTAGATGTAAAGAAAAAATTTATTATCAAACTATATTTTAAGTATAGAAATGAAAAGTTATAGAATATGATAAAAAAATATTATTTTTAAAAGAATTTAATTGTAGACAATAAAACTAAAGTTTAAATTATTCAAATTTTTGAATAAAGTCTCATAAATAACAAATTATATACATTTTTTAATTTGTCTTATTTTAAACTATAAAGCTCTCAATTTATTTGAATTTAATGAATTATTTTAATTGTTATTAAAAAAATGCATAAGGAAATGATTTGAACATAAATTTTCATTTACTTAATAATTAAAAAAATCTAGCTGCATGTTGAAAAATATTTAAATAGTATGCTTTTAAAAGGGCAGTAAAAAAATATTAATATATAAATATTAAATTATTAATTTTACTATAATTAAAATCTCAAAAGTTATCAATATTTAATAATTTTGATATTAATTTTAAGAGTTTTTATTATTTTATTAAAAATTAATGATAAAAATAATCTTCAATTGACCTGTAATAAAGTTTAAAAATTGGAAATCATTTATCTAATTTAAATAATAAGTGTTTTATAGGCTTATTTAAAATTCTTAAAAAAGAATAATTATATGACGTATAGTAAAGATGGCATAAAAGACTATAAAGTATATTATTAAATCAAAGTGATTCTCATATAATTATTTATTTTAATAATTATATAATTAATGAATTATTTTACAAACCCCATATTAAATTAAATATTTATTATCGATATCATATACGATTCAATGTAAATTATATGAGAATATTAAAATATTATAATATAACAATATTTGATAATAATAGAAGTCTGTTAAATAATATTTTTTATATATATTATCTGTTATTAATTAATATAGCGATATTTTAAAATACAAAACTATCAAAACCTAAAACTTGATGTGGCAAAGGAGCTAATTAAAAATAAACAATTCATCTAAGGATTTCAGGATACTTTAAGTTTTATTGTACTTCAATGTATATGGTTATTTTTTATTTATACTTATAAACTTAATTTATAATTTTCTAATTATTAAAAAAATGATTTTTAAATATCTTTATTATTCTTTTATATTTTAGGATAAGAATACTTATTATGATTTTATTGTGATTAAATTTAATAAGTGGAATACTGGTAGTTATTAGTTGTAAATATAAAATGCAATAATTTAATTAGCCAGATAGGCATTAGTAATTTTATACTGTATTTTAGCTTTTACTATAAATATTCAATATTTTTTAACAAAGTTAAGTCTAAAGTACTCATATTTTTTTAAAAATTCTACTTATAAATTCGATTTCATATACCATAAATCAGGTTTCTTCATATTTATAATATTAATTATATAAATAAAGATTATCTATATGGCCTATACAGCTATTTTTACCCCTGAACCCGTCAGATTTGAAAGCTGAAAACACTCTTAATAACTAATAATAAATTATATTAGAATGATTAAAGCTTTAAGTCATATATATCCTATCTAAATAATATTATCAAATTTTATTTAATAATAACTATGAAATAAATGTATTTCATATAAATAATATGAAAATTAATAAATTATTCACATTGATGAGAAAGATTAGCATACCATCTTTTATTTTATTTATATATTTATTACTGAAACTGAATAAACACTAACATATTATCCATTAATTTGGAATTTTATAATAAAGAGTGACTGTGGTTATTTAGCTTTCTAAATTTTAAATAAAAAAAATTAAATTTTGAAATATAGAAATGTAGCTTTTAAATCTGTAAGAAAGAAGATTATTTTTAAATAGAAATGATGCTAAAAAATAATTCATATATATTATATAATTCTACACTATTTGAAGCATTAATAAATGAATACAAAAAAATGATATAAACATATAATATATTTTTTAGAAATTTGAATTAAAAATGAAATTCTTGAAAATTATATCAGTATTAAATCAATAATTAATAATAAAATAATTTTAAATATATAATCAATTAAAGTCTTTATTATTTTAGATATGTCTATTAATATTTACCATTAATATGAAGGTTGAATAAAACATTTAGATTCTATGTTTTTAATTGTTTTTATTAATTATATTATATTTATTGATATATCTTCCGCTATTTAACTATCTAAATTTACTTTTAACTCTAGTATTATATTAGTTTTAATTAATATCAAATAAAAATAGTATATAAATTTAAATTTAAATTCTATAAATAAATAGAAATTTTACTAAATTTAATTCTCTAATTGATATATTTATTTTAATAGAGTCAAAAATTAACATTCAAAAAATAAAAAAAAATTAAACCAAATAAATATTATATATATATATATTAATTTGCTTTAATTTTATAATAGATTATTATATTTTCTTAAATTTATTGAATGAATTTCTGGCTTTATCGACGCCTTGGATAATTGGCGATTCATTTCTAAGAAATTTTATAAATCAAAATAATATTTATATATTTTTTATTATAATTATTGAGTAAATAGGTTAGATATCTCCGTTGTAAAAAAAATTATAAACCATTTAATTTAATTTATCTTTAATTAAATAATTTTTTAGTCGATATTTAAATGATATGATGTTAATATAAGACCTATAGATTTTTGAAATTAAATTACTTTAAAATTATTAATATAGCTTATTTAAGAAACTGAACTGTTTTAAAGTTATAACAAATAGATCTAATAAAGCTTTTTCACAAAATAACAGCAACTCCATAGAATAAAGTCCCTATACGTTTTTTGACTATCAATCTTTATTAATATAATGTGGGGAATTTATCCTTACGATTAATTCCAGTTAGTCTGGCAACTTTATTTTCGCAATTTGAACAACTAATTTTCTGGAATATTAAAACAAAAAATGTAATAGATAAGAATAAAATAAGAAGTAATGGGGTAGTTTAAGCTCACGACCGCAAGGGGCCGAAGTGCATACCAACATTCATGCTGACAAACCGGTTTGAGACATAGTTCCGAAATAATAAATATGTTTGAATTATCCTACTGGTTGATTTCGTATCTCAGGAATTAATTCGATGCTAGAAACTAACTAGCTAACTAATTAATAACAAGAGATCATATCACAAGATAGCAAATTAAACTGATTTTTTTGCAAAATTTTTATTATACTATAAGCTTTCTAATAATATACCCCATTAATCTTGCTTCATTTGAGTTAATGGCTGTCTGAAGTATCCAAATAAGAAATATTTAAAACATGAAAAACTTACTTGCTGATAAATTCTAATTGTAATTGAAAGTTTGTATGAAAAATTACAATATTTAATCTAGTTTTTATTCAACTAGTTCTTATAATTTATCAATTTTAAAGGAAAATAATTCGAAATGGAAGTTTCTTCATTTCAAAAGTAAGAATTCTTCAAGATTTGAAATACTCAAATAACTTATTCTAATAAGTGTGACTAGAAAGGACAAAATGCTTTAAAACACTAGTTCAAAGTGACTTTAAATATTACTCATATTGAACAGATTTTGGCTAATTCCAATTATATAAATTTATTATAAATATTCTTATATCTTTATCAAATTTTATTAAGTAAAAATTTAATATATCTATATTAAGATAAAAATCAAACTTCATTGGATATCATTTAAGTTTTAAGCATTTAAATTATAAATGAACTAGTAAATGAGTATTTTTTAATGATCTTTTGTTTACAATTAGAATTAATTAAAATTTCTTATTACTATTATATTGAATCTTCGCTATTTAGTCATCATACTTATATTTCCTATATAAAGAGATAATTTAATTTTAAAAACTATAGTTTATTAGCTAATTTTGCTAATTAAGTAATTTTTATGAACAATTGTTTGATCAAAATTTATTTATATATATTTTATAATATTCTAAAAAAATATTAGAGTTTGTAGCTGTAGATTAAAAGAAAATTAGGAAAGGGACGATCGTTTATTCCCATTTTAAAAGAACAATTTTTTAATTATATGTATAGTATAATTGTGTTTTTGAAATAAAATAGAATTAGAATTAGTTAATTATAATAATAACAATTAAATTGGTTTTTATATTGATAACATAGTACTTATTTTATTATAAACTCAAATTCAATATTAACTTGCATTTTTACTATTAATGGTATCATTAATATTAATGGTAACATTAATCAAATCGTAACAGTGAAATAAAATGATTTAATATTGCAATAAAATTATCCAAAAAATTAGTCTAAAATTAAGATCAATTTATCCCCCTAATAAGTTGCGATAAATATAGTTCTGCATGGTAAAATACAAGCTTAATTTGGAATCCATATCATATCAATTATTATTGCATTATTATCAAGAAGTTAAATGTACAAGTAATTTATTTTATTTAATCAAAAAATGAAAGACATTTATAATTTAAAAATAATTAACTTAATATTTACATATAAAAAACGCTCAAATAATAATTTATTTTATATAATTATTAATTATAAATTAAGAATTATATCTTCTATGCTCATATTTATGAAAAAAGAAATATTTTAAATATAAATATTATTTTTTTAAAAAATAATATTATTGTTTTTACATAAATTTAATGTATTTGAGTCAATATATTAAATGAAAATTAATTTTAATATTTTTAAATAATTAATTCGTAAAAAATAATATATTGTATATATTGTTTTAAAATAAATTATTATTTTAACAAATTATATTTATATATATATATATATATATGATGAAAATATATTAATGAATACCTTACAGCTATGTATAATTAATTAATTATATTCCACTTTTTGCTTTTCAGGTTGATTTTTCAAAAAGTAATTTAATTACATTTATTAATAATATATAAAAAATAAGATAGTTGTACATAATTATTTATTAATTAAAATTTTAATTAATTTAATTATTTAATAATTATAATTAATTGTATAAATTCCATAGAATGGTTTATTACAAATCATTTTTAATTAATAACTTGAATAAACCATGTCATTTTTTATTAATTATTTTTGAATCTATATTATTGTAGTAATACATTTGATTTGGGAAATTAAATAATAAATAAATAAATATTAATTTAAATTCGTGGTAGTTGAAGTAACCAATTTAAACGATCTTGGGCTCGTTCGATAGAGAATTCAAAATAAGCTGGACTTTACTATTGGCGGTACCCCTCTATCTCATCCCTGGAGCGAGATAATTCGACTTTAATTAGAGCATAAAAATCAATTAAACAAATCACTAAAAATTAAAGTTGATTTATCTCGCTCCAGGGATGAGATAGAGGGGAACCGCCAATTGTAAAGTCCAGCTAATTTTGAATTCTCTATCGAACAAGTACCATGTTGTCTAGATTTCCTAAAAGTTAACTGCCAAGATTTTGATATTTTAATTAATTAATTTGATATAATCTCCCATATCAAATGTATTCCTACAATAATAATTTTTCAATTAAATTTAATTAAATTTACTAGTACAATTTAAACTTTACAGCATTATATTTCAACTATTTCTTGTTAATTAAACTTTAATATATCAAGCTAATATATTTTAAGAAAATTGTTTACTAATAAATATTTAGATTAAATGTCTTTAAATTAAATTAGAAATTATAATTTTTATAATATTGATAAACTTTTAGTGATAACTGATACATTTGAATTTTTTTAAAAGAAAAAGCTAATATTTATTTTTACTCCATTTTTAAATAAAAATGAATTTATATTATTAATATTATTGCAATATTGAGTTAACTCATTGCATTTTGAAAGATTTATTTATCTTAATATCTATTTGAACTCTTTTTATTTGTACTCTAAGCTGTCTTGACTCTCTCAAATATAGGCAGTGAGCCTCCTCCAAAGTAATTATTACCATATGGACTGGTTACTGCAGGTTGCTTGGTTTAACTTGAATCTAACATACTTAGCAAGTTGTATTTGTTCTAAATGCAATGTAAAATACATTAATAACTTTTAAATAAAATTATTTAGATTTTAAGTTAATCTTTTTCAGAAATTGGTTTAAACCTATAAGGCAATCATAATAGTATAAATATTCTTGAAATTATTCTTATATGACAACTTACTTATTTTTGAGATTTTTGCTTAGAAGTAGGATTGACAGATTTAGATTTTTATTAGATATTGTGAACTTGCACTTCACTAAATTAGTTATTTTAATTAGAATCATTCTAATTTTTCATAGTTTTAGTTGGGGAATCTTAAGTATATTGTGATAGGTTGTGATCTTTTAAAATATAATATACTCCATTCATTATAAAGCCCAATTCAATAGCATAAAATATTTAAATAATAAAATCTTCCTAATTTTCATCAATTTCCTGTATAGAATTACTCTAATAATTGCCTTAGCTTTCATCCTAATCATAAGACCCTTCTTATTACTAATTATTAATTTATAGTTTAGTATTATTCAATATGATGAAACTGCTTTGCTTATAATCTTTCTTATTGATTGTGTTGCTGTTTGTGGAGATATCAGCTGCTGCTCTCTCGTTAATATTGGGGGTGGTCAGTCCATTAGAGTCCTAATTGAGTGTTTATATGAATGACTGTGATTGTAAGTTATCGTTGTAAATCATTTAACTACTGTCTAGGAGGGATGTGTTTAGATTACATATTAATATATTAATTAAATGTATAGATCTATAATTAAATTAACATAAATTGGTAATTAAATTATAGCAATTATATGAAAGATTATTATGATTTTTCCTTCTTGATGAATTCAGAACAGTTTAGGGCTTTCTATCACCCATAATCCTTTTCTATTGCATTTTATGAATTAATATATATAAATTAAAATTAATTGTAATTTCATGTAGTTTTATTATAATAACCTGATTGTCAAATTTGAAATGAATAAATGTAAATTCAATATGCACATATATTTATTTAATCAGATTGTAACAAACATTTGTGTTTCATTATTGTAGGTTTGTTTCATGGTTGTTTCTTTTCCTTTTTGTAGTCTTCCATTATCATCAAAGATGAAATGCATCCAACTAGATCTTTCCTCTGATCTAAGTTCAATCATGTAAAATAAATAGAAGAACTCTATAAATATTCCCACTAATTATTTACACAAAATAATGATTTTATTCAACGATGGAATGGAAGCTTCAATTTCTGAAAGTATAATCTTTTAATTATCATCTCCAAACCTATGTTCTCTGTATTTTTCCATGATTTTATAGCCAATTTCAAAATTCTAAATGCCATGTAATTCAATCACGAAGTTCTTTGTCTCCTCCTAAACAAATATAATCATAATTTTTTAGTGTTTATACTTACATTAGCATCTCTTTCTTCTTGGTAGGCATCATTTACGTTATCCTGACCATTTTAATTATTACTGGTTTAAGATGAGGAGTCACTGTCTTCTTCATCGTCATCACGATCCTCCTCTTCATCTGCTGCATCTTGAGTCACTTATTAAATCATGTTGTCTAGACTGTCCAGTCCACCAGCATCTTAGTCATCAGTTAATATATACTAAATATGATAATGATATTAAGCATTTAAGGTTATTATAATTCAAATGATTTATGAGGTATTATGAATTATTGCTTTTTGTTGTATAATATTAATATAGAAAATATACTGCAAAATTTTTAAACTTTACCAAAAGAATTGGTTCAATATTTTAAAATAATTAATAATTAATTTTACTATGACATTCGTTTCTCATGTTTGATATTTGCAGTTTTTCTTCAATTTTATCAACTAGCCTAAATAATTTATTTATTATAATTATTTTCATTTTGGTTAAAACATTTTATATGATTTATCCAATTAATATTAATAAAATTAAGTTTTTTTCATCTAAAAAATAATAAGCTATTTTCAATTTGTATTAATTGTAAGAATACTATTTTCTTTGTATTTATATAATCAGTTAATGCTTATGTTTCAGAGAAATCATCTGGACCACCCTTAGTCTCCTCTTCTTATAGACTTTATGACATTTGTCTCCCCAGAACCTTCTCAATGAGGTTTACGTAGTCATCATACTCAGCCTCCTTTTGCTCATCCATAACCACTGACTTTCTCTCGGGAATCTGTTGTCTTTTCTCGATTCTCTCAAGATCTTTATCAGAGATTAAAATCTCAAAACCACCTGCATTTTTGTTGTTATTTTTCTAGAAATTATCAGCCAATCTTTTGTTATTAGTTTAACTTTGCTTTCTAGCAAGGGGTTTCTGGGCAACTTCCTGGCTCATTACATAGGGCATTGCGTCTTAATCGTTACTCTCTTCATATGGCTATTCGTCCTGGCCACTTCCCATCATATCAGGGGGTAGCCCTACAATCTCCACTTGAAACCCTGATCCCTTACCCTTGAGTTCTTTCTTTTTATTTAAAATGTCTTCTTTCATTTACTTTCTCTGCTCTTCTAGTTTTTGTTTCTGCATCAAACGATCTTCTTACTAGTCTTGAAGCTTTTTCTGTTTTTATTCTCTTTCTTTTAATCTTCTGCGCTCATCTTCTTCTTTTCTTCTTTGTAACTCTAAGGGGAATAATTTTACTTAGCAATTAAGTAAATATAGTAATAAACCCTCTCTATTTAACTTCTTCATATCTAACTTAAAGGAGTTTGTTTAAAATTTTAAGAAAAAAATATCATCAAGCAAATATTTTTTTTTCACATTATTGATTTTTCAATTATTTAATAATTATTTATTAGTGGAACAATTGTCATATTATAATAAACAAATTATATTTCCTTGAAATTGAAAATAATTATTTAGCTATTATCAAATAATTGGAAAATTCTATATTAATAAATTAAAAATTTAAAGTCAAAATTTGCTGCTATATAATATACCTCTTTAAACTCACCAAGCATATGCTAGCGTTGCTTCTCTTAAATTTCTTTCTTTTATTGCATCTTTTACTGATATGCAGAGGCTTGTTTCTATTAAGCAAGTTACTAATTAGATTTCTCTACAGGTTGCGACCTCTATTGTTAAAAAACCAGTGGCTTTGGCTTTTCTTCTCGTTTAGTTTAGGGTGCTTTTTGGACACCAAGAGGTTTAGGTTTCTCTTCTTATGGTTGAACTTAAGCCATTAAGTTGTTCTAAGTTTTATTGAAAACATTTTGCTTATGTAGGATTGTATGTGCAAACTCATTCTTAAATTCATCGTCATCTAGGTATGTCTTAATTCTATGAGATATCAAAGAAGACTTTAGTATTTAATTTATGTTTGGGCGTTTAGTTGGATCTAAGCTAAGTAGTGAACCAATGAAGTTTTTCAAGTTTTAACTGTAATGAGCTGGTAATGGTTGATAGACTCCTCTAACAATTTGCAAAGCCAGAATGTGCAAACTTCCACCATTAAAAGGTGGTTTTAAAGCACACATTTCATAGAGTAATACTCCTAGAGACCACACATCTGACTTGAAATTGTAGGGTTTATTCTCTATAATTTCAGGTGATAAATAATAGGGAGTTCCCACTATAGTTTTTGCATTGTCGATGGTTGATTAGAGAACTTTAGCAATACCGAAATCACCTAATTTTGCTAATCCTTGTCTTGTCAAAAATACATTTTAAGATTTTAAGTCACGATGGAGAATCTTTCTATCATGTAAACTATTTTTTACGAGATTAAATTAATATCATGTTGGTTGAATTACTAATTAGATTAGAAAAGCACAATTAATGATAATAATTATTATTTATAAAGCCTTGCCTTAGTATAACCTTATTCTTAATATATCCTATTTATTTACCAAAGACATTATTATTTGAAGGAAGAAATATTATCTGCAAGCAAATAGTTTTAAAACTATCTTATTTACAAAAACTATTATTAAGTTTATATGCTTTATTGCTAGACAAATTTATGTAAATAAGTTCAGTACTTGATCTTCAGATAAAAACCCTCCTTTCTCCTTTTATCTTTTAACCATACCAGCAAGATCACCACCTATACGTATAAATATTAACACATTTGAATATTTACCATCTGCATAATCCATCACTATACACAGTTGACCTCTCTTAGTCTTGTACACTTCTTTAAACCGAATAATATTAGGGTGATTGAGCACTTCTAAGATCTTAGCTTCTCTGAATGTCTCTCGTTTTTCTTCATCGCTCATCTTGGCGATATCAATTTTCTTAATTACTGCAAAACTCTATAATATGACAATAAAATCAAGGGAAAGAATTCTATACTCCATCACTGCCACATTGAACAAGGAAAGCTTTACCAAAGGAACCTTTTCCTAAGACTTCAATTTTCTTATAAGTTTCGAATATTTAAAAACATAATGATGCTTAATAATTTAAAAATAATTAACTGGCATTACTAATTGATCAGAATTTCTTGCAACCAGGTTAAACATAGGGAGAGATTTTTATTTAACTGTTAAATGTATGGGAGCATATCCATCCTTATTTTTGCTTTTAAGGTCAATTTTCCATTTTTCTTAGTTCTTAAAGAAATAATCAAGCACTTCACATTGCCCAAATTTAATGGACAGATGTACCAAACTATTTCCATCATATTTCCTTCTTTTGTTAAGCAAATATTCAAAGATAGTGTTTTGCTAATCTTCACTAATTGCAAAATCAGTTACATTTTCTTCATATAAAGTTTGCAAATTTTCAAAGAGTTTCTTCACTTATTCTATTTCTTATGGTCCAAAGAAAGCCAAGAACCTGTCAAAAGTTCGCTTATTTTTTAGACAATCTAGTATGATGGCTTTGAAGGAATTTTAAATTTGATCTTCTACAAATTCTACGTTTCCAGCTTTGATAGCCCATATTAATAGCTCATAAAATACGAAAAGATCTTTACTCCCTGCGTTTTCCATTATTTTGAAGTATTTAGTAATTTTAACCTGCTCAACCTAAGTACTATTGAATGATATTACATCCCGATTTTGTGCTGCGAATATGTTATTATAGTGTATAATTTTAGATCCTAGCATAAATGACCTGAATTCTCTATTTACTCTTATCATAAAAAATGACTCCTAAGCTGCGCAATATTAGGCTATGAAAATGAACATTTCAAAAGGCAAATCCTGAATTTTGCCACAAGGCTTGCTTTTTTCTTCTTTGAGTTTATCTTTATAATGTTATGGAATTACTGACATGTCTGTAAATAGCAAATTTTACTGAGACTTCATCTATCTTTTTTGAAGTTTTTATTTTAAGTATTCATTAGGCTATTAATCATTCTCTTCATTAGGAACCTGTTTCAAAGCGTTATGTTACTAAATCGATTAATGAATTTCTTGACCTTATAAAACTTCATTGTTCTATTCTTAATTGATAATATTTTCCATTTCTTATTTTTGCTCATTTTCAAGCGCTTTCTATTATTTTTCTAACTTTTACTATCTCAATTAAGCTATCGATTTATATTTATTCTATGGCTTAAACGTTATAACGTTACTATTTTATGAAACCGTATTCTCTTCTTATTACTATAACTATACAATTTCATTGATCTAAGGGTTTTGAGGAAGTCTGGTATTAAACTATTAAGAATCTAAGTTATTTTTCTATGTTTATGATTGAGATTTTAAAGGCAACTTTTATAGTTATCTATTTTTCTTCAAACTTTCATTTTTCTTAGCTTATTAGTTCATTTTTCAAATTAAAAATAATTCTTACAATTACTCTTTTTTTTTTATTAACTATACTTATTAAATATATAAGCGACAAATTTTATAATTTAATGTATTAAAAATTAATGATTAAAATATTTAGATACAAATTCAGTCTTAGTTTTGACTATTATAGTTACTGCTGTTTTATAAGTATTGTAAATGAACTTTAAATTGTTAAATATAGATAAATTTACAATATTGTTTAATTTTTTGAATTATAATATAGCAATAATAATTCTTTCTCTTTATATATTACTATTCCTGTGTGTCTTATTTACTTTTATTTTAATTTTTACTAATAAACTTTATTCCCTGAGCGGCATAGTTTAAATCATCAATGTTCTATTCTCTCTTGCTGTTATTGTGTAATTAATATTTAATTCTTTGAGAGTTACCTTAAAATGTATAAAAAATAAAAATAATTGCAAATATAAATGAAAAACGATTAATAAAATAGTATCATATATTTTGTAATACTGTTCTGACTTTCATAAAAATCCAAGTCAATTTCTTGATCATCTTGACTTTAGTAGCTGTACTCTTGTTTACTTTTATCCACTTTTTTTGTTCTTTGTATGTTTTAAGCTTATTAATTTCTATTATTAAATGGGGATTTCATTACGATTATATTTAATAATGATAAAATATACAACATAATAACTTATTCCTATTAATAAGTATATATATAATTATCTAAATTAATTAAGAAATCATTAAAAACAATACCTTTATTATGAGATGATAAAGAGCCAAGTACCTTTTTTTGTAGCTTGGTAAAACTTGATGAATTTTATTTCGTTTAGTTAAGAATTTGAATAGCTAAGGGGTTTTGGGGGTTGAGGTTTGGCCCATTCTAACTTTGCTAATTAATTTAAGTTGTATTTATGTTTCTGTTTGATATCTATGTAGTGTTAGGATTGGACTATTATTAGACATTTTGATAAACGTTATTTTTGTGGGGACTTGTATTATTCTCTTGCTTGTTAAAGAATTTAATTTCATTGGCTTAAAGTTAAAAGGAATTTTAATTTTATTCAGGATTTTCCTCAACCTCCTCAAAGTACGATTGACCTTTGAGCATGTAATTAAAAGTTATTGTTTAGTTTTCTAGTTTTAACTGGTTTGCTTTGAATTTTATTAAATTGCATAGGAACAACAGGAAAAATATTAGTTCAAAAGCTGCTATACCAAGATAAGAAAATTCATAACCTTATTTCAGGGTAAACTAGTTTAATTTACTATAAATAATTCATTTAGATGAGATTTTAAAGTTTATTATTGCCCTGATTTGAAAATATTTTAATTTGTATTTTAAATATATATTAGAAAATAAAATATTAGATTAAAATAAGTGGTAAATTCTTCTAAATAAGTATCTAATATACCAGATTTTATCAATAAAAAATAATAATGTAATTTTAATTAATTAATGAAATTTTTGTGATAAAAATTCTGAATCTAATTACTAAATCAAAAATAAAGAATTATAAATTTAATGAAGTTAATATAAAAAGCATATTTAGTTTCAACCATAAATTAATCTTTATTTTTCTACAATAATCGTTTTAATCTCATTTTTACTAAGAAAATTGTCACTCAGTACATGACTAAGCCTGTGCTATTTAACATATTCACTCTAAGCCTTCTCAATATTAATAAAATTAATGCCAATTTGACAAGTTGTCAACAACCCAATAGCTATTATTAGAATAACAGTATAATTAAAGAATTTTTTCGTATAAATTTAATATCTCTGTTCTAATTTCAGTTGTTCAAAGTTATTTTAAACTAAAATCTGAATTGCTTTTATGTTTTAAGGGAATACTTTCCTACCGAAAAGCCCAATAGAAAATATTAGAATGTTGGAGAAAAGCGTAAAAAGTATAGAGACTATAAAAAGAGGATAGGAAAGTTTGATATCAATTGGATTTCCCTCATCGTCATTAGTGTTTTCTTGGATTAATTAAACCTGTTTTTATATGGTAATCAGGAGAAATAGCTAATATACAATGAGATTATTTTTAAAATAGTATAATACCCCTCTAGTAATATATCATGATTTAAATACAATCATGCATATTGGGAAAATCATCATTATATAAGAGCTAACAAGAACCCATTTAGCTTCTAATAAGGTTCTCTCACATCTAAATTCAAGCTATTAAGAAACAAAATCAGCTGAATTTATGAAATTTTTAGTTAATGAATCAATTTCATCATTCGTTGGAGATTTTTGTAGCTGTGGTTTATCCTATAGATTTTCTGAAATATTTTACTCTATATCTCTTGAATTGGGCTCTATTCCTGCACCTATGCTTACAGTTTTCTTTTTTCTAATAATTTGCATTCTTTTTGGATTGATAATTGGAGCACCTTATGTTGTATTTTATTCATACCTCGTTAATGCTGAAATTTAAGATATTAGTTTAAATTTCAGGGGTAAAAACTTGAGATATAATATATAAATACATTTTATTATAAAGATGTAGGTGAGTTAGGAGTATAGTCATTTTAATTATGAAATGTAGTTTCTTAACCAATTCTTAGATCTCTACTAACATCAAGAATGCTATTGTTTGTGTTTTAGGTATTTTTAGTTAGAAATCCTGCAAAACTCTTTTAAGAAAATACACTCGAATGCTTCTTATGGTGATGCTTTATTTAGCTTGTATTTGTTGCTGTTGGAGAAGATCCTTCACTTTCCTTCATTTTATTAATGGATATTTCTATAATTACAATTTATTCTTTAATTTAAATCTATCTTTTAGTAGTTTCTATCAACTAAGTATGTAATATTAAAGCAATTGAGTTGATTTTTCTAATTCCAGAATAAAATTTAATCAAAAATAAATCACATTTAATTCTCATCAAATTCAAAATTGCATTCTGTAATAACTATAGTCTCTTCCATCTAATCTTCAAATTCAAAATTATTCCAATTTTCTTAATAATCTTATTCCTATTAATTACCCTAATCAAAATCTTAATTACTATTAAAATTTGATTCCCTATCATTAATCTAATGAATACTCTCTTTCAATTGACTACTACTGAAATAATTGTATGTTTATTCTTCTTCTTCTTCGCATTGATGAGTATCTTAAATCATCTCAAATTCTGCCTTGAAATGATTGTATGAGCTTCTTGCACTTTAAGTTTAGTTTTTATTTGGTTGACTTTATAGCAAATTATTATTACTCTACCTGGATTACCTTAAATTTTGAGAAGTGTTTTTAGATTACTTAATATCAGGACTTTAAGATTAAGGTAAGATATTCTAGTTTATGGAATCAATTGATCTATTGCTAAAGAATGGATTTATTTTACAAATTCAATTGAAGTAAAGTAATATTTAGCAATTAAATTAAATTTTAAAAAAAAAAGAATGCAAAATCTTCATCTTCATCTTATGGTTAAACTTTATCTTTGTGAATTTTATCATCCTTTTTAATTTCCTAATCTTATTTAAATGCCTAAGTCCCTTATATCTATGAATTTTTAATTTCTTCAAATTCTAATGATGTGTTGTGATTGCTCTAACTCTCACAATCAATAACTTATTATTTCTTAAAATGCAAACTTTATCTTATTTATTCTTAATCAAATGATTTTACATTAAGAGAGGAGCTTTAATTGATAAAATTAAGATTGTTAAGCTAGAATGAGTTCTTGCTCTATATAAGAAATTTTTATAATCCCTCTTTGCTTGATGCCACTAAATTTTATTATTAAACTATGCTATTTGATAGCTCTATAGTCTTTAAAGACTCATTTTCTAGTTTATTTAGTTAACTTGGAGATGTAGAATAACTATGGTCTATGTTTTATGAAAACTTATTTTTATTATATGTATTGCTTTAATTCTATTATTTTTATGGAGTCATTGAAGTTTAACTATACATACTTTCTTCCAAGACATGACAATTAACTTACTCTCTATCGTTTAAATCTTGATAAAAATTTAAGTCTTAATTTGGCTGTTTATTTTCAATCATTCCTTCTATATCTCGATTGTTTTGTAATCTATTTAGAGAGTTGTTCTATTAGTTAATGCTTTTATTTTGTTGAACTTGCTTCTTTTTACTTCTCTTAGAATTTATTGAAAATAGCTTAGTTTATAGATTGAGAAAGTTTGTCGACGTTGTGTTTCTTCTCACCCCAGATTTCAATCTCTTATCTTTATGAGGGCTTTATTTTTACTTTTCATTTACAATATTTAACTCCCCTTTTTATTCTTTCAAGCTTTACGACATTAAAACTCCATCAACAGAGACATCATATTTTTCTAAAATTGAAGGTGGTAAGTAATTTGGATCTCTATAGACAATTAATTTTTGATTTTTCTAGGGTACAAAGCATTCCTTGATATCTAATGGTCTACGAGGTTTGCTTAATTCTCCAAGTCTCTTGATGTTGACTGGTTTTTGTACTATCAATTTTTCTTGAGCTTTCTTCTCTTCTTCATCTTACTATTACTGTTTATTTGTTTATAGATAATCGAAGAGTCTGCTTTTTACTTTTGACATTATAGGGTTTTCATACTCGGAATCTGTAGGCTCTTTTACTACTTCCAGCTTTTCTTCTTGAGTTTTAGTTTTCTTTAATTTTTCTAGATACTTTGGAATCTTGCCAATTTAGTTCACAATAGTGACAGCTTTTATAAGTTTGTTTTCGTTTGAGATTATATCCTTTTTGAGAGGTTTCATTAAAGTTGAGTTTTCTCTAATTTTTGTGATTTATGGCTTTATACTTTGCTTCTTTTTAATAGTAGTTTCTTGCCCGCATTTTTTAATGCCTTCTTTGAATTCCTCATCTTCGTATTCATCCTCTTAAATATACTCATCTTAACTATCGGAATCATTATCAGATTGAACCTAAGACTCTTTTAGTCTAGGTTACTTCAGTGTGACCTTAGCAGTCTGAGGTCGTTACTTTATTTGAAAAGCTGCTTGACTTTAAGATCTTGTCTTTCTTAAGGTGTTTTAAGGATGGATATGAACCTCATCTTCTTCATTCGCTCGTTTAGGATTTGATACCCCTTCCATATACCTGCTTTATACCTTGTTTTTATTGTTAGGTTTTAATCCTCCATTAAACTCAGAGGGAAACAGTTCATAGAAAGCTCTCACCTCTTATAAAAATCTAGGAAGCTCACTAATAATGATATTTTCTTTGTTTTCTTCAGCAACTTAAGGAACTGTTTTTTCATAATCTGGATTAGAAGTTCTACCAACGCACATCATTAACCTGATAATTTCCTTACATCCCTTCTTTTAAGCAGCGAATAGAGGGGTAGTTCCAAAAGAAGTGGTAGCATAAAGATCGTCAGCTCTACACTTTTTCAGAATTTACCTGACACATTCTACTTAATTTTTCTCAATGGCTACATATAGAGCGGTTTTCTTTCCACTTGTTGTTTTATTGACATCTATGTCAGGTCTTCGAATTAACTCTGTAACAATATCCTTAAAGCCCTTTTCAGCTGAAACGAAGAGAGCAGTTTTATTTGAATCTTCGCATTATATGTTTGGATCTATTTCAAATCTTTGTATTAGATAGGTAGCTAATTCTATATGCCCTTTCTCACATGCTACATAGAGTGGGGTTTTTTTCATTACCAAATTTTGGTTGAGAGTGAAATTCATAGAAACAAGAAACTTGACTATATCTAAATGGTTATATTCGCAAGCGTAAAGCATAGCTTTTTTAACATTTAAGGTATGGACGTTTGTATTTACAGAATATATCAATGTTTTAAATATTTCAGCATCTCCAGCCTACCCTGCCAATGTTATAGTGTCTTCATACATGTTTATTTGAACGGAGGTTGGGTAAACATATAGCGAGCCTACTGGCATTATCACAAATTTTAATTTTTCATTTTATATTAAAATTACATAAGAATTTTAAATAAGTTTCGAATGATTAACCTGATTGTCTACTTTCAGTACAATCTGTGCTTAATTACTCCATTAGTATTTATAATAATTGTTAATTAAATTTTAAAGTATACTTAATGTATTCATACTAATTGTTAAACTAAAACTACTCACTAAATATGATTACATAGATAAAATTACAAAAATCTTCATAATTCATTCACAATATTTCATCATCCTCACATGCTTTTAGTACCAATTAAAAATACAGTTATTCATTTATAATGAATAAATTAAAAATTTAAGATTTACGTTTTATTTGTGATTCTTTATATTTCCTTGTCAATTTTTTCCAAAAAGTTTTAATTTATGTCTTTAATTACAACAAATTAAATGGATTTATCATCGTTTGTGTAAAAATAAAATTTCCTTTTTAATTACTTACAAAAATGTCTTTTAACGCTGGAAGGGAAATATTTTCTCTTTAGTTTTACTAAAATTGATAATGAGGCTTTTATATAATAACATAATAAACAATAGATTACTCTTAAAATTGAAAGACCTCAAATAATTTAATCCTCTAAAAAATACTAAATGTTAGATTTAAATTTACTATAATTAATAAATTTAATTTAAGGTTTGAATGCTCTGAGTTTAACTTTTTGAAGTTCCTCATCAAAGTAAGCATCCTCAACTATCATTTTATCTCTCCCAACACATATAAATGAAGAATCATGATTATCTAACCCCATAGTTCTAAATCTCAAGTGCCCATGCAAACTTGATTCGTAGATTCTTTTGGTAGTAGCATTTGCTAAATTTATCATGTTGAGAGAGAGTTAGGCAACTCTGGATAGCAAATGTGGTCTCACTACTAGAAATGGATTTCGATTAATATTAAAACTTGCTACGTTTGTAGAGGCTATGCCTTAAGAAGAGTGAGATCTTATAGAGTCAAAATCAAAAGCCACTCTTTTGAAGCTCTTCTTTTTGAAATTGAAAATTATCTAAAATAATGGTTAAAATGGTAAAAGTATGATTACAAGTGTGTCCAGTACATTTTAGCCATAACTTGGATCATAAAAGATATACCTATTTTTATCCAATCTTTAAAGCATCAGATAATATAGAATAAAATTTTATTCAATTAAATTTGAACTTAATATATTGAATACACCTAATAAATCATGTATCATTTTAACTTGCTTATTTTTAAATAGATAGTTTTGAAAAGATTCTTTGACTTTTCTGATCATTAAAAACTGTGCATTTTACTCTTTTCGATTAACTTTCAATGTATAAGCTCCAAAAGTATTTTAGTAACCTCTCATAAACAATAAATTATCGGTCCTGGAGGGATTTTATTCTCTCATTGGTCTTAGTTGGATGTAATCAAATAGACAGATCAAGCCTTAATTTCTTACAATTTATAGTTGATTATACTTATTGCTATTTTTGTTATAGATAAATAATCTCGGTTTAAAATGTTTTATTTCTATAATATTAAAAAGACCTTTCCTCAGGGAATAAATTAAATTTGTAATTCTAAAATATAATTTAAATAATCTCTACTCATTCTCAAAGATTCCAAAAACTTTCTTTGATAAGATATGAAACCCCTTCAACAATAATATTACATTTATTTTCTTTATTTTTTTAAAAACAAAGTAGGTGAATTGTAAGTTTAAATAATTTTAGGATTTGAATCATCTTGAATATCTATCACCCTAAGTTTACTAAAGCACCCTTCTATAAAAATTATTCTTTTATCGTCATGCACAAACATCTAAGCGAGGGAATATCCCTCTGTATTTATTCTCCCTATAAGTGTCTTAAAATCTTTGTCAAAGATCATTATTTTATAATTACATTAAAATTAAATCCTTAAACCCTGCACTTTATTAAGAATTAAATAGTAATAAACAATTTGAAGCATATTACAAGCTAGTATTAATTAAATAGTAATTGATTTTAGGCGTAAATAAAGACTCTATCTCTCTTATTATTCATCATTACTTCCAAAACCTCTTGATTTTACAATTTCACAGTATTTTCTATGTCAATTTTCAGCTTCCCACACCCTTCTTCTGCAATGCTTATCAAACTTAAAATTTAAGTCACTTTTTATATTAAGTTTATAATCTTATTATAAACTTACAATAAATTATTATCAAGCTAGGTTTTTAATTGAACATAATTTACTAATTCAAGTTTGTTTTATCATTTTATGTTAGAGATGTTGATTCTACCATTTCCAAGATAGTAACTTTTTGTCAAATTAATTAAAGATTTGATAGATATAATACTTTTACAAAATATCATAAAAAGAGCTTTCAGTAAATTTAATTATACTCAAGTATTTGCAAATTACATTTTTAAATATTAAATTTAAACTGTAATTTTCTTTTAAATGAAGTTTGTATTAAAATTGTTTACTCTACTTTAAATATCTTACTAGTGCAATCTCAACTCTCTAGCAGTAAGGGTTGTTATTCTTCTTCATCTTTATTATTTGAAGATATATATATATTTTAAATTATTAAGAAACTTTTCTTTAATTTCTAACACAATCAACTAATTAAATAAGATATATTCTCGTGATGCTAACTTTCATTGTTTGATTATAGATTTCTCCTGACATGTTTAATTATGCCCACAAACCAATAATAATTGAGGCAGTATATAACCACGAAAAGTCCAATTAAATACAAACCTACTGTTAATTTCCAAAGTGGGATGTCAAACATCTATAGGTGAAGTTATTAATATCACAAGACATTTTATGAAAATATTAAAAGCATTCTTAAATTTTATATATGGCTTAATAAAAAATCGTTTTACTTACTCCATTTCCGTTATTTTTAATAGTCAAATATAGCGCTTTCCAAATCCAAAGAGCAACGATTGTATTAAACACGATTCTCGCAAAGAGAAATGTAAATAAAAAGGCTACTGCGTTATATTTGTACCAGGGAGATGAGGTTTTCTTAAAAACTAGGAAAAATTATCTGTAGTTCAGAAAGAATGTAGAAAGCTCATTGATTAGCAGGACATTCTAACAAATTAAATAAGATTTATAGTTTTAAAAATAATTGGTGTTGAGATATTACAGAAATAATTAGAGCACCCCCTGGTCCATAAATGATTGCGCAAATAAATCTTAATAAATTTATTTTTAAAAAAATCTTTAATCCAGAAAATAGAAGCTAAATATTAGTTTTAATAAATCCAGTAATTCCAGTTGCATGATGAATATAAGTCTATGTTTGCATTTTACTGTGCTCTTAACTATAGTTAAAATATTTTGACAAATAGATGTCTTACATCTTTGTGTAGCAAATGTAAGTAAACATATTTATTAATTAAAGATTTATAAATTCTAAAGTGTATAATTTTATCAAAGGTTAAATATCCAGCTGTAAAACAAAGAGTAAGTAACTACCACACACTAGTCTATTTCATGAGGCAATAATCTGATTAAAAGAAGTTTGTATATCCTTCGCTTTCGTGTCCTGGCTCAACACTATCCGTAAATATTTTTTAAGACAATTTTAATTCAATAAAATTCCTTTATGAAAGCTTATTATTGCACTTACCAAGTATAGAACAAAGCTTTTATAGCAAGACAAATAGATAAAAATGCGTGCATTTGAGAGGTAATTCTTGAAATAAAATCTGCTTTTTATTGGGGTGTCCAAGTAACGTATTCTTTCATATAATTAGAGAGCTCTCTTGGGTCTTTTTAACCATTTAACTCAAGAGACCTTTAGATTGAAGTGTAAATTGCTAAAAAACCAAAAATTGAACTAAAATATATTCCAATTAATATATAGATTTCAAGCGTCGTCACATATGCCTCTTGACTTCCACTCATTTTTAAAGATTTTACTTTATAATCTATATTTAATTCTTGTTTTTATTATTATTTAAATTTGTCAAGAATGAAGCATTAATTTTATAAGCGGTAAAATTAGTAAACACAATATTATTGCTAAAATAGATAATAATAGGAAATTTAAGAAATACAAATACATCTTAAATATTTATTTAATTATAACTGTCTCTAATTACAAATGCTTTTAATTCTAATTTGATTAGTGCACTTTTAATTTAACTTTTAATTATTATAATTAATTATGACCAAATCGTACAATTTGTAAATTATACTATTTGATATTTAAAAGTTTTAATTAATTAAGGCGTACTTTTGAAATCGTACAATTTGTACATTGTACAGTTTAGAATTAATCTTTTTTTTTAAAAATCAGATTGTACAAAATGAAGATAGGACTACAGATTAATATACATAATAATGAGTTATTTATAGTAATTAATTAAGCAACTTTAATGGAGAAATACAAGTAATCATCATTCATTATGTATTTTCTCGTTTCTATCATCCACATCGGTGTCGTCTGCAGTCGTCTGCTCCTACGCCATCAAGTCTTGGTCACCATCCTCCACTAATCTCTGCTAGAAGTATATTGCCAACTCCAACTCACTGAAAGGGAACTTCTCATCGCTTCTCTGCATTTTACTCGTGAACTCAGACTTCAGCATTCTTGCTTCAAATGACTTTTGTCCAGGTCATTCATTTAGTCGAATGGGAGTTGATTTGATATAGCAATCACTTGGCACTTCTCAAATCGTACGACTGGGCTTTTGTACTTAAGATTTACTGGATACCCTTCGCCTTCAAAGAATCTCTTTAAGTCGTCTATCTTTTCCATATCGTAAAATATGTCTCTCTTGATTTCATCCATTATCACCAGCTAAGGCTCTGATTTTGATTTGTGGGGATCGATACAAAATGTGCGATTTAGCATTCTAAAGTCCTCTGTGATAAAGATCTTTCTGAGGTATTTCGCAATCGTCGTCTTGCCTGTATTGGGCTCCCCATAGAGCCAAACCACATTTACTTTATCTGGGCATTTTCTGAATATTACTCGGTAGAGCTTGTCTACTATATCTAGTACATCATATCTTCCAAGACCTTAGCATCTAGCTTAAGCAAATTAGAGGATTAGGTATTTGATCGCTGAAGGAACCCAATCAAGGATTCAAATTTGGTTTATTTGGGTGTGGGCTTGGAAATTATCTTTGATTCTAGGGTCTAGTATGTTGATAAGGCTTTGTAACTTTGAACTATCTTACCACACATTGCAGCGTCATCTTAATACTTCTCATACATCCCGGCAACTGAGGTTATTTACTGAGACCTATATAGCTGCTTAAACTCATCAGCGACCATGTCTTCCGACTACGAAGAGGTTCTGGCTGATGATCTCCTAGTATCTTAAATTCTCGCCTGGACTTTTGCAAAATCAATGAATTGTTGGAAGTGCTCAGTATCACCGCATTGAAGTTTAAGATTGGAGTGATTTGCAAACATTTTTCTTATTTTAACTCTACCCATCACCGAGTATTTGATCTGTAACTTGGCAAATGCTTTATACCCTAAGTAATCTGACTTGCTGAAGTAGTGCTTGGTGAGTCCAACTCCATCATGCTTCAAGTGAATAGTTATGTAATTTGCTGGCTTCTCATCAGCAGTGGATAATATGATGAGTGCGTGGCTAAATCTTGTAGTTGTACCTGATATTGCCTCAACTACTTTAGCATACACATCCTTTAGTTCATCTGTATATATCTAGAGCAAAAAGATGTGGCGCTCGTTGATTTTTATATCTGGCTTTTGTTCCTTTTTTTCCACCATTGAAAGTTAAAAGTGATATCTGATCTTCTCAAAACATTCTATTTATGAGGGAAATCTCTTCGCTGATTTCAACATTCATTTTATTATAATTTTATAAATTATATATTTATTCTGTAGTCCTATCTTCATTTTGTACAATCTGATTTTTTTAAAAAAACATTAATTCTAAACTGTACAATGTACAAATTGTACGATTTCAAAAGTACGCCTTAATTAATTCAAACTTTTAAATATCAAATAGTATAATGTACAAATTGTACGATTTGGTCATAATTAATTATAATAATTCAAAGTTAAATTAAAAGTGCATTTAATCAAATTAGAATTAAAAGCATTTGTAATTAGAGACAGTTATAATTAAATAAATATTTAAGATGTATTTGTATTTCTTAAATTTCCTATTATTATCTATTTTAGCAATAATTATTTTTTCTTATATAAATTGTCTTAATTAATGAGCTTTTCATTTTTCATTTTCTGTTTTCAGAGTCTTATAAAACAAAATATTATCTGTGATCTTAGAAGCTTATCTTTTAGTTGAAGGGTGATTCTTGTCTAGTCTTGTATAATTTTCAGCTAGCGAGTCTATTGTTTTTTCCAATTCATTTTTCAATTATTTGTTCATGCAATTTTGATAACATTTCAACAAATAAGGCATAGTAGAGTACAATTCCGCAATTTATAATTCTGTCGCGTTAATATTTATTAAGTAAATTGTGATCAATCAAAAACAATTTAAAGTCCCATATTTAATATTTAATTTATCAATATTGATTGTAGGAATGATTAATTCAAGAATTTGATCATCGACTATATCCAGAGTGTCCAGCGACCATAATAAATTTGATATGCTGAGTTGCTTTAACACTAATTTATCTTTTTTGCTAGATGTTAATACATTTACCAATTTTTGTTTTAAATCTTCTACTACTTGCTATTGCACTTAAAGATATAATGATTTAATTTGGCATTTAAAATAAAGTAATTTAAAATTAAGTTTTTTATTAAGAATACTCCAGCACATCTTTTGTCTTGGCAAGTGACCAGAGAAGGTTAATTTACAAAAATATATCGAGCTCGTTGACATTGAGATTTTATTGTAAAATTTAGAAAGTCTTAATCCAAAATTCTTTGTTTAAATTACTTTCATTAAGTGCAAATGAAGTAACTGCTTTTATCGCCTTAACTTAATTAATTTTAAATTTTACTATAATTAGATACTGTTTAGCATGGGAAATATTAATAAAAGGAATTTAGTCTGTCATTTAAATTTATATAAACTTATTCGAATTAATTCTGTAGCTTCCTCATAAATTCATCTATAATAAAATTGTATTTTTCTGTGTTTTATAACTCATTGTCGTGAGAGAGGCTAAAGAGAATTTAATTGAATTCATTCCAATTTAGATTGCTTAACACTCTCTTGTTATGAAAAAGATATGTGATAAAGTATTTAAATCTGGTTTATTTGAATTAAAATAGATTATTTGTGATGAGGTTATCGAAGAGCCCTTGAAATGTTTTACTTTGGGATTTATCGATTTGCATGAAAGTCAGACTCTTTGCTATCAAAATTATGTTCTTAATTTCTTAAATAAGGTATTAAGTTTTTTATAAATATTTCATCAATTAAGCTTAATAAATATGTATCTAACATTAACAAGTAATAAGAAATTAGAATGGATCATGTCTAGTATTTCTGATTTTATGCTATCAATCTTAGAGTAAATCAACAATTGTTTATTATTTTGATCATTTATTTACTAAATCTAGCAACTTAATATAGTAATTAATTTCTTAAGAATTGAATTGATCTTTTTAGCTTAAGTACTGAAATTTATTATCGAACATTTTAAGCAGCACCTACAGCATTCCCTAGCACTCTAATTACCTGAAGTCAATTTTGGAGTATGACCATAGTAATGAGGCAATTGTTTTCAGATTGATTTCTGACATTTTTGTGTATTACACTGACAATAATAAAACAAAACTTTTTCAACAAAATCTTTCATTAACTATTCTCTTAGTTTCTTATATTGTTTTACAGTAAATGCTATATCATTGAAGATCTATTGCACTTCTGATATTTTTAAATTTGACTTTTTCTAAGAAAGTTCAGATGAAATGCCAGAAATTACCAAAAGAATTTCCATTAAGTTAAGTTCATTGATATTTTGCGAAATAAATAGTTAGGCAGCCTGATTTATTTATTTTATTGAAGTCTGCTCAGATCTACCGATTGAGTTTATGCAAATGCATTTCGATAAGTTATCTAATTAAATTATATCATATAATGTGTAATTGAATTTTAAAAATATTATTTAAAAAACAAAATTAATCTAGTCTATTAGAATGTTAATTGAAGATATTTGCCATTTCATTCCAAAAATTCATTGAGCCATTCTTAGTTTTAGAAAAGCTTTGAACGACTTTAAAATTTTAAAAACTGAATATTTATACATAATAATAAAAACACTTCGGAGAAGATTTGAGAACTTATGTTATTTTATGAGTTAAATCTTTACAGTATATCCTCTTCTAATAATTATAAAAATAGTCTCTCTCTCTATATATATATATGTATATACTAATATTTGACTTCTAATTTCGACCAAATCTCTTTGTTTTGATTTATATATTATAGGTTAATCTTTGCCATTCCCATTATTAATATACTCACTTAGACGTCATTCAACTCTCTTATACTGTTTTTATTAAGTATTTTAAATATATATATATAAACATATTTAAAGCATAAATATATATTGCCCTTTTAGTTAATTTACAATGTTAATAATATTTATAATACAGTTTTTACTACTTCCTTCATTTTATTTTTAAAAACTATTTCTGAAGTATCTAGTTAATACGAAATTAGGGAGATTCTCAATGATATTATTATTTTGTTAAGAAAGCATTAAATTCCTCAAAAAGATTTTCAGATTTGAGTAAAAATTAAAATAAATTACTTTTTTTAATGATAATTTATAATTAAAATATATCGAAATCCACTAAAAAATTAGGATAATTAAACTTATCTTTGTCTAGCTAATTTTAAATGAATTGAGTTATTTAAAATAAATAGAGGGTTTATTAATTTTTAAATATATACTATAATTTAAGTTTAAATTATAGTAATCTAAAATATACAAGGCCCCTTAATTAATTATAGGCTTAAACTCTTACTTGTCATCTTAATTTTCCAATTATTCTAGTTTTTTTGAAAGCTAATGGAATAGTAGTATTATAATGATTTTTAAAATTGACACATTTATTTGAAATAAAATTAATTCTTTTAAGATTGCTTAAATAAAATTATATAACTTTAATCTTCTCAGGTAATTTAAGGAATCAAGCCTATTACCAAAATTAATTTATCATGATAACAAGAATCAAAATAAAATGTTCCTAAAAATATTTTAGATAAGAAAACAAGTTTCCCTATTATCTTATATAGTCACTTGGCAATCTGACTGAACCTGAATAGATTGATAGATCAAGATATAAATGAGACAAAATGTTTTAAATAAAATAAGAAATCTCATTAACTTTAATTAAAACTCACTTTTTTCTGTTAACTTATATAAGACTCCAGCATTAATCCTTTTGTATTAACAGATCTATTAAAATTTAGAGGATTTTACTTATATTTTTTAAAAAATTTATAATTTGTTTGAAATTATTCTTATATAGGGATTTGATTAAACTTTAATAGGTAAGCTATTTCATATTCATATAAATTAAAAGTATCAGCTACTTATGATCATTTTTTATTTAATATAGTGTCATTTATATTTCAGAAATTGACTTTCTGCATTCATTGACTTAATAATCACATTTAAAATATTATTTATAAATTAATTTTTTATTGGTCTCGAATTTGTTATTTGCTCTCGCTTGATACTTAAGTATATCAAAAGAAATTTTTTGTTTAAATCTGTAAAAATAATTTTTGTAATTAAATCAATTTTAATCTTAACAATATCACCATGCTATCTAGAGATGCTTTGCAGCTTTTGTATTACTTTTTCTAAAATTTCTTGAATATATTTTTAGATATTTCCTACAGGCCTTTTTCTCTCGTCAGTATTATCAATTTTACCAAATAATGGCTTTTTTGCATTTTTTATTAAAATTTTTGCTCTTTTTTAAAATTGAAATAAAGAATCATAATTTTAAATTAGTTAAAACATTACCATCTTGCGCTTGAAACTATGGGTTCAACTATTTATTTTAATAATACTATTTATTATCCATTTCTTTATGTTTAAAAATTGATTTCTCTTATATCTTAATATTAGTAGTACCTTAACTAATTCTTGCTTCATTTTCAATATGTTAAAAACTCATAAATCTCATAGGGTAAGTCTTTAAAAATTTTACTTCATGTTAACTAAACTGCACAAAAGGGATTGCAAGTTTACTGTATATGCTTACTGTTTTTTGTAATTTCATTTTATGGTAGGAATATATATTATAATGATAAATATATACTACTAAATTTATAAATAATGCTCATTGTTAACAAATATAGGATTCAAAACCCCAAACCCTTTCAGTAGTTTGATTGAGTTTTTGATTGATAAAAGTAGACTATTAAGGCATACTTTATTAGGGTTTTAATAGGGTTTATGTAGGGGTTTAATGTTTAAATATTAGTATTTTAAGTGAGTATAACAAGCGAGTTTTTAAAATATTTCACACAAACATAAGCTTAGAGTCATGTGGCAGTTCTCTGAATTTTATCTTTCTAAGTTGATGTTTGATTGTTTCTATTGTTTGTTAATTCTCTTAGCTTGGCTTGATAATAGTTGAGTATGCAAGTTCTCTGAGACCTCCATTTATTTTATTTTTATCAAGATATTGTTTGATTCTCTGCTTAGAATCTCTCTCACCCCTGCAGCTAAAGTAATCGTTTCTTGGCATGTCGCTCTCTATTATTATTACTGCTAGAGCCCAGATATCCCATTAAGTGTCTCCATCTCTCCAATCCTCTCTCTCTCGGAAAATATCCAGGAGTACCGTATACATTTCCTTATGCAGAGGCTTGCACTCTTTGAGCTCTGTTGAAGTCTATAATATAAACTCTAAGAGGCTGAAAATTCAACATGATATTCTCTGGCTTTAAGTCTCTATGAACATAACCTAGCTTGTGAAGCTCTTCAATCCCCTCAACTATCTGCTATACAATCTAGCCAATTTATCTCTGACATCTATTGTCAGATAAGAATTCTCTGTAAGTCATTTCAAGTAATGGAAGCCTGAAGGCTACATGATCTTTACCAAGTAAAATAGCATCAAGCTATATGATATGCCTGCACTCATTTAACTTTGCCTTTTAAAGAGCATAATACTCATTTGCAAATTCCATTTGGAACTTGTCATCAGCAAGGAAGTAATTGAATGGATATATCTTGTAAGCATATTAGTCGTCAGTAATGACTCACTTCTCTATTTTATCTTCAAGAGTGAGGTAGCTTTCTAGGCAAGAATCTAAGTCAATGATTTTTAATATTGGAATCTTCATTGCCTCTATTTTAACCATGATTTTATTGATCTCAGTGACTGAGTTCTTGACTGCTTTCTTCATTTTTACTTACTTCTAGACTTCAACTCTAAGAGACTCCACTGGGTTTCTTGATCTCCTCTTTTAGAGGAATCTGTTCCCTGTAGGTTCATGAATAAAGACAAAACTTTAATTGTGCTTTTTCTTTAAGTGCACTTTGAGGTCTCTAGTATGAGAATATGGTTTCTCACAGAACTCACAGACATACTTTCCATCTTTCTTTTGATGCTTGAGATTAACCTTGGCATATCGTTGTGTATCTCTCAAGTGTCTCTTATAAGTTGACTTGTAAGGGAAAACTTTATTGCATTCTTTGCATTAATAGTCAACTTTGGCTGTATTTATTAATGCTCTATGGGGGGTTGTTTAACCTCCTCCTCAATTTACACAGCTTCTATGATACTCCTACTTAATTTTTATTTAAATCTCAAAGCTAGACTGGTCAAAGTTGTCATAAGTAGGCTCCCACTGAGTACAAGCGTCTCTGGTCTACTTTTCTTGGTTGCTGGAATGATAACTTTTATTGACATGATCCAAGTAATGCCGATCTTCTCAAAAGGTTAGCGCTCATTTTAGTTTGCTGATATATTTTATTATAATAATGATAAATCAACCTAGATAAACTTATATAGTAGTGTATAAGACACTCTAGTAGATTCTTTGCTGAGAGGTAAGAAAATTAACTAACCATAAAAGACTGTAAGTTGACACTTTTAATCAGAATTTTATACATTTTAG
>ARYC01005184.1:0-25481 GCA_000711775.1 Oxytricha trifallax | reverse complement strand
AAGAACACCAAAGAAAAAGTTCCTCTCTGGTAGTTTATTAGAGAGTTTTTTCTTGGTAGGAAGGTAAACTGCCACTTCCTCATCTTACATGGCATCCTCATAAAGATTAGTGACTGAAATCTCGGGGTAGTTGGGAATTTCGATTAGTTTAATCTCTTTATTTTTAAAAGCCTTCTTTTCCTCACAAAGAATTGCTTTCAAGAATGAAATTTTGGTACCTTCCATCGTTGGAAGCAATAAACCAACTGTATAATATGTTTATAGTCATCAAGTTATCATACCATGTAAAGTTAGGTATCGATAGAGATCATCATTACTTCTGAATCTTGATATCATTTCTTGAGCTTCGACTCTTTTCATTTGATCATTGAGTGATTCCATCTTTGTTCCTCTTCCTATTAATGAATTTCAAATTATAACTTATAGACTTCTGGATCCTATTGTTTAAAATCTTACTATTAAATATGGGCATCTTATAGGAGGTCAACCCTGCAAGATACGTGGAGAAAGTTTGCAGAAGCTGTAACAAACTGCAGTGATGGAGCTCCATTTTTATCAATTTAGTTCCATTAAATTAGTACTAAATTTGTTTAAATTTAATTAGTACTGGTACTAAATTCGTTTAATTTTAATTGGTACCAATTTAATAGTGTCAAAACTTAATTAGTACCTACTTTTAAACTAATGAGGTTTTAATGGAAAAGTTCCAAAATGCTTCAAAACCTAATTGGTACCAGTACCAACCTGAATTTATTCTCAGTTGGTACCAAATTAAAAATATTAAGCATAAAATTAGAAAATTTATAGTTATAAACTAAGTATAAAAATGATGTCTAACACCTAAGAATCAACCAGTGTAGTTGCAGTGCCAGCTCCTATACAAAGTTAGTATAACGAGTGAGGTTTTTAATTATTTATAATAGAAATTTAAATTTGAATTTAAACATGGCGGTCAACTTAAATCGTAGAGCGGCACTTTTAGGAGCAGGTCAACAATGCTCAACTTTGGCTCCACTAAAAAGCCTGAAATCATTTATGTTGAGAGGGAGGTAGAGCTAAGAGCTCTTGAATTTGAAGCAGAGGTTTTTATCATAGAAGTATTAAACCAGAGGGAGTGTGCAGAGATAGGGGTTTAGACTTAAATTGATTATGTTGAGGAGCTAAAAGAACAGCAACCAATCGAAAAGATCAAAACATATTAATGTTAAGACTGCTAGAATCATTTCTCAACTGAACAAAGCTTGAAGAGACACCTTAAAGAGGTACACTCTGGCAAAGCCAAGATCTATTTCAAGCATGAAAAGGTAGATGGTAGGTAATAGTGTACGACATGCATGAAATCATATACTCACTCAGCTACAGTTAAAAGGCATATGCAAAAGCAACACCTCAGTGAGTTCTTGATTGAAGATTAAGAGACTAAAAAACTAGTGCCAGCTAAAAGAAAATCTAATACTCTTGAGTCATAAAGAGAGCAGCAAGAGACTCAAGAGATAGAAGCGATATGAATCGATGAACCAGCCAGCAGGTAATACAATTTTAGCATGCTTCTAAGCGAAGGCTATGAATATACCTGCATTAAATGCAGTTGATCTCAGCTCTTGTATTGATAACTACTTGAATATAAACGTGCCTGCAAAAGCAAAGCTCATAGTGGTTGATGAGTATGCATACAAGGTGTATCCATTCAGTTATCTGAAAGAACCAACAGTATTAGAACGAGTTTGCTAATGAATACATGGTACTTAGAGAGGCCTAAAGAAAAGACTGCAAGAATTTGCTTAAGCTAAATGTGTTATATTAAGTTATGGTTTCATCGCATTAAGGCTAAAGAAATTTAAGATGACTCTGAGAGACTTCCTATATCACAATAGATACCCTGATGATTTAAACGATATACTCTCAGATATGATTCAGGGTGTTAAGGAGTTGCATGAACTTGGATATGTTCATAGAGATTTGAAGCCTGAAAACGTTTTGCTAAGTCTCTGCCCTTTAGAAGTAGTGGTTATCGATTTCAATAGAGCTTTAAGATAGGAGATTGTCACTTTTGCACAGGTACTTGGTACTCCAGGTTACTTCCCAATAAGAGAGAAGTGGACTAATGGCTCTGTTTAATGGATGTTTGGGCAGTAGCAGCAAAAATATTAGAAAGTGACATGGAATGTATGTCTTACTTTGGTACAAAGCATGAAAAATAATCAATAAGTTTGCTCAGAAACATATAAAGTAAGAAGATGTCTGCAAAGAAATTAAAAGCATAGTAGAGATGATAATTGTGAGATCTCCAAACTATCTTCGATAAACATTAGATGATATCCTTGACTCATTAGAGAGAGCATAGTTCAAAAGATACAATAAAGATAAACAGATAAAATTTGTTTGAGTTAAGTACACTAATATTCATTAAATATTCATTAAATTCACATAAAACCTGCATTTTCTCAACTAACCCAATAAGACCCCAACTATACCCTACAAATCAAAGCACTTATAAACCTCACTAAGGGGTTTTGGGGTTTTGAATACAGACAAACTTCCTCGGTGCTGCCAGGCCAGAGAAGACCTGCCTACGCAAGCTAAGGTGATGAAATGCGCCATAGCCAGCACCGTCTGAACAGCACTGCAATCCTACCTAACTGTCTATGACTACAAAATTTACAATTAATATTTAATATTTAACTTTTTCTTTGTTTTTACAATAAAAATTGAATTATTTTTCAAGACTACAAACTAGTTATAGATGGATTTAAATAATCAATGATTTATTGATTTATTATCCTAGAAAACTATATATTGCTAAATTAGATTATTTCTTGAATATTTATTTCACAAACCGATTTATAAATATTTTCTTTGCTTAAATTCCAGCAATATAAACATTAATATTACATTTTTACTAAAAATGTTAACACTAATCACAAATCTCTACTATTTCTCTATTTAAAACAAATCTATTTAATTTATCATTACGAATTCGTTCAAATATAGCTATTTGAATTTATTCTAGTTTCTATAAGTACACTAAATTTGGTATCTTCTTTTTCTAAAAATTCAATAGTATATAAATACCAATTTATATTATATTTGATAAAATAGCAGGGAATAATAAATAAAAATAACTTGTAAATAGAAAAGATTGAGTAAATTAATTAAAGCTAATTTTTTTAGAATTAATAATACAGTATGAAATTAATAATTTCTTATAAAAATATAAATATTTAATGAAATCATTCAATATAACCCTAAAATTTGATAATATAGAGAATAATTTTTTTTTACTGTATATTAACTATATTTTCTTATCGATTTAACATTATTTTATTTCTGTTAAACTTTAACCACCAATCTATTTTTAATCATTAATTATATATATATTGAAATCGTAAATTTAATATAATCGTTATAATGATTTATTAATATTTAAAAGGAATATTGATTATTTTTAGTAAAATAAGCATAAAGATAATAGATTTCTGACCAACCATTTTAATAAATATTTTTTATTTTATATAGAAAATATTGTATATTTTCATATATAAATATAACAGTGATGAATGAGAAATAAAGTGAAATATTTTGAAGGGGCTGTTAAATTAATCAGAGATAAAAGGGGGTCTTAATATGAAACTGAAATAAGTACTAAATATATTTAATTGCTTATAATCGATAGAATTTTAGTGAAATCACATCCATGTGAATATATAATAATTTCAATATATAATTATTGACTATTAGAAATATTTTATTCAAGAATTAAATTTAAGAGATTTAAATTTGATTAAATTAATAAAAGTTATTTCAACAGAAAATCTTCAAAGAAAATCAAAAATCAAATCAAGTTTTATGTTTAAAATCCTAAAAATATTTCAGTTTTTAAATTGTAAATGTTTTTAAATAAAATGTTATGAAATTTATTATAATTTTAGCATGATAATTTTGACAAGCGTACAATTATATCAAAATTTTTAATACTTTTTCTAATAAGTTATATAAATTTACTTTTTATTATTAATTTTGATGTCTAATTTTATGAATATCTTAGTCTTAGTTTTAATAAAAGCGATGTTACCAATGATATCCCTATCTCAAAGTATAAATAATTTATATTATATTAATTTTAAAAAATATTTATAATTATAAATACTATTGAATAAATTTAAACAAAGTAGAAATGAACAAATAATAAACACAATTTTTTGACATTAAGTGTTGATCCATTTAATATTAATTAACAATTTCCGTTTTTTTATATATTTTTAATTAATAATTTGCATGCAAGTGATCAGTTATAAGAGTGAATATTTAAAATATATTTGAGTATATGACTATAAGAAGGATTCGATAGTTAAACTTATAATTATTAATATTATGAATAAAAGAGTTCTACTCTTGAGCGGAGGACTGTTTACAGTTCTCTTAGCGACCTTCGCAATCTTTTAAACGCACAACGATACGTCCAGCTTCGAAGCCAACAGTTTTATAATAATTTTTACTAGTAAAGTATTTGAAAATTTCATATTCATGATTAAAATGATAGCAATTTGATTACTTAAAAGTTTAATTGAGTGCTGAGAGCCTTAAAATCTTAAACGCAGAGAGAAGCACAATCTTCACGGAAGAAATTCTCTAAGCTTCTGGTTCTACCAGCACTGCATCTAAAGTGAACACCACTAGAATCCAAGCTTCATCTGCTTAAACCTAATTAAAAGAGTGTGTTTTGTTTAATTTGTTTTAAATAAACCTACAAGGACTTCATTGCCCCAGCCGACTTGAGATTGACAGCTGTCGTGAAAACCGACAGACTTAGTAAAACTTGTTGTAAAATTCAAATTATAAATTAAAAGAAACAATTATTCACGCACAATTATATTAATAATTTATTTAAGAAGATATAAAAAACTACTATTTCTCAGAATTTTTTTCATTTCGAAAGAGAGTGCGATTAAATTTAATAAACTAATATTTGTATTAATTTGAACAAAATGAAATGATGATTTTAATTTATGAAAGTTCATTTTTAAATATTCTATTATTTAAACTGAAATTATAATGAATTTACTTAAAAATTATATTATTATTAAAAATCATTGTTTTTATCTATATTGTTTTAGTTATTTAATTTTACATTATTTATTGAATTTAAATTAATGAACTTTCATAAATTCGAAAAATCAGTTTATATTCATTAACTTATTGAGAGTATAAATAAATAATTTAATTTAATCGCTCTCTCTCTCGAAATTAACAAAATATTGAGATAGAGGGATATTTAATATATTTTAAATAAATAATTAACATATTTGTGCTTGAATATTTTATTTATTTTTATATATGATTTTAATTTTAGAACAAATTTTACTCACTCGTCTACAGAGATGACGACTACATCTTCGTTGAGGTCTTCTTCTTCTACGCCAGCAGAAAGACTCCATATATCCCACCCACAACAGGTGCCCCACTCATCAATGTCAAGGTTTAAATCGTCAACCAAGATGATTTTATTGAAATATATAATTAATTTGTATTATATATCGATATTATAATATATTTTATTATTATTACAATGAATTTCATGTTAGCTTATAGTATTTAAAATATTAAAAATAACTGTGTTAGTACATGTTGATTATATAAATTAAATAATTTATATAATATATATAGTACTTATGATTCAAATATAATATCTCTTTTAATTATTTTTATATTTTCACTTAATTCCCCCCTTAAATAGTATTTAAAATTTTAAATAATAATGATGCCTCAATCCTTGGTATATATTAAATTATTTTAATAAATTTTTAAATGGAACCGCTCAAACTGACATAAGAAAATTTAAATATAAATAAATATAAATTGAAAAGTATATAATTAGAAATTTTATATATATATAGATTTTATTAATTATTTTGAATATAACTTTATTCTTAAAAAATATGTATTAATTATATCCACAAACTCATTATGACTTGATTTACTTTTATATAATTTCACGAAAGAATTTCTAAATATATTAAAATGATTTAATATTAATATTGAAAATATTAATTATAATTTGAAAAACTATTGTATTTATATGAATAATTTATTTATTTTATAACTGCTCCTTTAACTGGTCTTACAATATATATTTTATAATAAAAAACAAGGCTTTACTTATTTTTAATATCTTTTTATGTCATCTGGTAAATAAAATAAAAATCTATGAATTCCTTATAAACTAATTTGCTTAAATTCAACCAACTAACAACCAGGTCCTACAATCAATAAATTTAATAAAAAATAATTTCTTATATAAATCTCATTCTACCAGAAAATCGATAATGGTAATATTTTTTAATTTATTTAAATTAAATATTATTCAATATAAGTATACTTTATTGAAAAGATTTAAGGGGGAGTATCCTGCCCTAAACATTATAAAAATGAATTATTATCTGAAAAATATTGAAGAAACATATATCACTACTTAAATTTCCATTCCTCAATATTAAGCAACTTACTTATAAAATAGCTCTCAGGATTCACAACAATTCCTTGACTTATTTACAGTTAAAAATTATTGCTCTAATAAATAATGAATGTTGATTACATGAAATTATTCGAATCTTTATCAAAAATGAGATTTGATAGATGTTTAAATAAGTAAAATTTGTTCATAAATGGTGAAAAAGATTTATACATTATGATAGAAAATTACATATATTTATATAAGGGGTAGGAAACTTCCTTTTTTTATGCCTTCAAAAACTTCCATACTTAAGTGAACAATTTGAAGGCAGGAACCCTCTCCTGATTTTTATAGCAGTGATTTTTTGTAAAGATATATTAATAGAAAATGGTCAAGACATTGGCAGCTACAAGGTCGTTTTTTTTATAAGAAAATTAATATTTATTTAAAAGTTTATACCAAAAATTATAATTTTATAAATAAAAATATATAAGTCGTTGTTACCAATCAACAAATAATTAATTTTATGATCTATGTTTTATTTAAATTTCTAAATAAAATAATATAATGAATGTAATTAAATAGATTAAAAAGCAATATATCTTTTACAATAGCATCATTTTAACTTGAGAAAAGATCACTATTGCAATATTTTTAATCATGATATTTAATCAATTAAGGAAAAAAATCTTAATTTATTTCTATTTTACAAGTAAAATTATTAAAATTTATGGTTTTTTAAGCATTCTTTTTTTATTTGTCAAATAATTTATTCGGAAAACATAGTTTCAAGCTATCATATTTTATTTACAAAAAACTGATAGAAATTTAGTAAATTAAAATTTAGAAAATTCTTAATTCTTATTATTTAAATTAATTTAGAAAGATAAATAGTTAAAGAATTTTAGAATGATCTTACTACTGGAGTTAGAGCTTTCCCATCAGCCTACTCAGTCATTCAAATCCGTGACTACTTCAGCGAGGCAGATACCGTCACCACAACTGAATAAATGGTACTCTTTGGAGATGGATTAGTTTCTACTGATACAACTTTCTATGGTAAAATCCTTACTTCTCAAGCTACTTGCACATAGTAATATCAAATATAATTTTTTATTATATCCAAAAATTATATTTGATAGAAATTGAGATAACTTAATTATCAAAATATATTCATTTTTAAATGGTTTATAGGATAGTAAAATAAAAAGAATTATTAATCAAAATTTGATGTTTAAATTTATAATTATGATTAAATTACTAACTCAGAGACAATTTATATAATTCAACGAGAAATTTAAAAAAAATCTTTCATTAAAATATTAATATCAAATGACCTAAAATTGAATTCTTTTAGATTGTTAATTAATTAAATAATTTAATGAGAAAATAATAGTATTAATGAAATATTCTCATTTAAAGAAATCACATTTTTTCACTATTTTTAGAATGGGAAACCCTATTTAATATTACTAAAATTAGTCATATAAAATTTGTTTAAGATATTTAACTAAATCATTAAAATTTTATTGCTTTTTAGTGGAGAATTTCCCCAAAAAATAGTTGTGCGTTTTATTAATAATATATTATTGTGAATTATGCACAGATGTTTCCCTTGAAGTGTCCTACCTCAAATTATTTTAAAATAAATTTAATTAAATTTATACTTCAAAATTTATATTGTAGGAATACATTCAAAATTGGTAAATGAATTATATTTAATTAAATTAATTTTAAATCAAAATATTGGCATTTAAAGTTGGCCAATTTAAACGATCTTGGGCTTATTCGATAGGGAATTCAAAATTAGCTGAGCTTTGTTGCTGGCAGTACTATTTTATCGAATCCCTGGACCGAGATAACTTCACTTTAATTAAACACCATTAAATTCATTAAATTATACCCACACATTAAAGTGAAGTTATCTCGCTCCAAGGGATGCGATAAAATAGTACTGCCAATAGTAAAGTCCAGCTAATTTTAAATTCCCGATCGAATAAACCCAAGATCGTTTAAATTGGCTAACTTTAAATGCCAATATTTTGATTTAAAATTAATTTAATTAAATATTATTCATTTCCCAATTTTGAATGCATTCCTACAATAATCTTATTTTATATTAATTGACATTATTAAATTTATTAAATACAATAAAGTTAATTAAAATTATTATTCAATTAAATTAAATTTTTTAAATATATTTCTCAAAATCGATAACCTCCTTGAATTACCTGAGACATCATCAACAGTCTCTTTCCATAATTAAAAAAAATAAACTATGATTTTAGTTATCCTCTATTAAAAGGGTAAATATTTTTAGTTTCTCTTAATAAATTAATGAAAATGTGTCTATTGTTCAAGTTTAATAAAAAATCTAATTGAATGCTTAAAAATTATGTAGTAATATATAGTAATTTCGCCTATTGCGGCAATTAAAAAATCTTGCACAACAATTGTCAACATTATAAAATTAATTTAGTATCATTAATTTTAAATAGTGAGATCACATTGAAATTAGAATTGAAAACTTTTAAAAAGCCTGCATTAATTTTTAACATGATTTAATTCAATTCATTTTTAATATTTTAGATTTATAAAAAAGGAATGATAACAATAATTATAAATAAACATATCATATATTTAAACCACATTTAAATATTTAAGGTGTTGTAAGTTTTAAAAATTATAAACTAAAAAATTAAGTTTCGCTTTACTTTAAAATATTTATGTTGATATCTTTATGAAAAATGATCAGGACATTTTCATTTTTTAAAACTCTATTTTAATTTAAATAATAATTACTAATTCTGTGTTTATGTGATTTCATAAATTTAATAACCAATATTTTTAAAGAAAATAGGAATAATAAAAAACTTCAATTAATTTATTAATTTTTAATAATTTAAATAATTTAAGACAGATTTAAAAAATATTCTTTATTATATTAAATTTATTTATCCATGAAATGACTGCTTACTTCAATTATTTAATGATATTTATTATTACTTCGCACTCACTTTTACTCAAAGCAAAGTTAAAATTTAAAAATTATTTCTCTATAATCAGTAATTAATTATCTATTATTAAATTTATAAAAATAATATAATTAATTCCTATTTAAATTGAGCATATATTGTTTTAATGATTTTTAATGCTCAAATTTAAGTCGATTTATCTCGTTCTTACGATAAAATAAATAGCAGATCCATTTGTAAAGCCAAAAATAGTATAAAATTCCTTATAGAAATATACCTTATATTTGGCAACAGCTATTTATTATAATATTTTTGCTTAATTTTCAAATCCAATTAAATAATTCTTTCGGAATACATTCGATGAGGGAACATATATTAAATTTGATAAAAATAAATTATTAATTACCTTCAGTTAAGTATTTTGAAAATATCAAAAATATTATACACTCTGGATAGCGCATTAAAAATGAGACTGTGGTTGTTATACCTATAATGAATTTATCTCTTCACTCAAACGTTAAAACCCCTTACACTTCTTTCGGGTGGATGTTAGATAAAAAGACCTTTCCTCCTACTATGAATAAGGAATATTGACAAAAGTAAAGTCATGTTAAGATTGAGGGAACTGCCATAGAATCAATTTAAATTTTGAGGAACTTTGAATATGTTATATGCAATTATGTTAGTATTCAATTTATAAAATTTTAATTCATTTTCACAAATTGAATGTATTCCTACAATCAAAACCCCAAAACCCCTTAATGAGGTTTGTATGTGCTTTGATTTGTAGGGAATTTGTTAGGGGTTGGGGTTATTAATTAAATGCGAAACATAAATAGCAAGCTTTTGGGGTCTATTTATGATGAAGAGTATATAGATTTAGTGTTTAAACTGCGATTTGGATGTGAATAATTCAGTGAGTAAGTCAAACCAGTACTTAATTATAAGTCAATTGCACTGCTCTTAAAGCGAAGTCCTTCAACTGTTCGATCTCACTTTCTTAAAGCCGTATAACTTAAGCAATAATAGCTGAATTCAATGCCTTAGAGGAAGTCAAAATTTCATAGAAGCATATTGACTATCTATTAATGAAAAAACTTTGAAGTATTGGGCTCACTTCTCTCTCGACTAACGAGCTATTATGTTTCACCGCCAGTTCCCTGGGTTGAAGATCTCTGGATAGTCTGTTGCAAACATTTATAAATGAATGGTATCTCTTACAAAGGTGTGAATCGTATCAAGAGAGTGATTGATTTCACTCTGCCATTTTACGACAATAACTTAAATTATATTTATAATTAAATGCAGAGAGCTAATTGAATAATATTAAGTTTATACATGCTGACGAGGCTGTGTTTACCTTCAACACTTTCATCTAGAAGTCTTGGTATAAGAGCCTAGTAATATAGAAGTATATGACTAGAAAGTCAAGGTATAAACGATGGCAATTCTTGGAGGATTAGCGAGGATGCTGGTTTAGAAACTTATGTTATTCATCCTCGCTCTATTAAGACAGAGCGGTATATTAAGTTCTTAGAGCAGCTGAGAGAAAAGTGCCCTGAATAAGAGATTATACTGTTTGTTGATAATCTTTCTGTTCATAAGACAATAGAAACAAGGAAGAGTTATGAACAGCTTAGAATAACGCCAGTGTTCAACGTACCTTACAGTCCATAGTTTAATGGAATTGAGTTCTACTGGGGTATATTAAAAGGCCATTACAAGAAACTGCTGCTATACCACCTGATGCATGACCTACCTATTGATACAGTCGATTTTATAAAAAGTTCAGCTAAGAGAGTTGATAATTAGTTGGCATAAAAAAGTGCTAAAGAAGGGAGAGTGAATGTATATAAATAAGTTTTGTAGTTAAGTTAATGAAAATATAAGTTACATTTAGAATTCTTTAGAGGGAGCTGGCTTCTCTTTCTTTTCTTCTACTTCTTGCTTCCCTCCTCCTAAGTTTCTTCTCTTGCTGCCAGCTCCAGCATCTATGTTCATTGACTCTGGAGGCTAAATATTTGAATAAAGTCTCTTGCTAACTTCATACTTGTTTGTGACTTTCGCTCTCTGTGAAGCTTGCTCTATTCCTTCATCAAGAAGATGCTAGTACCAGATTTTTCTAAAGAGTTAAGCTACAAATCTTACTTGAAATATAAGGGTGCTTCTGCAGTCTGTAGCCAGCTCTCACTATCTTGATCCCTTGTTTGTCCTTATCTTCTGAAGAGATGCTGTACCTTTTCTTATGAGATTCTTGAATAATTTCTTTGAGGTAATCACTTTTGATTGTTGCAAGTATGCCAAAGAGATAGTTTCTTTCAGGTTGTTTGTTTGACAACTGCTTCTTAGTAGGCAGGTACAGAGAATCCTCTGGGTCACTCATAGCGTCATCATATAAATTAGTCACTGAGATTTCTGGATAGTTTGGAATCTCTGCAAACTTTACATCTTAAGTTTTCAATGCTTTCTTCTCTTCGCAGAGTATGGCTCTTAGAATTGAAATTTTTGTACCTTCCATCGTTGGCAGGAACAAACCAACTACATAATCAAGATTAGTTACTATGAGTTCATTACCTTGATGCACCAGGTAGCGGTGCAAATCCTCCTTGCTTCTAAATCTTTGAATCAATTCTTGTGCTTGCCCTCTTTTCATTGCATCATTCATTGACTCCATCTTGTTTACAGATCTAAGAAATGATTTTCAAATTTAAGTTTATTGATTTCAATTATATACCTCTTTAAAACTTACTATTATATATGGGCATCCTATAGGAGGTCAACCTCTAAGTTGGATATGGAGAAGGTTTTGAGAACTGGTTTCAAACTTGAGAGATTGATATCAATTTCTTCTGTTATAGTTCCATATTTTTAAATTTAAATTGGTACGTACTTAATTAGGAGTAGCTCCTAAAATGCTAGTACTTAATAGGAGCATTAATTAAAGCTAGTACTTAATTAGGAGCTCCCTAATTTTAATCATAAAATCACAAAATACCTCCTAAAGCAGTACGTACTTTAGGTGCACCTCCTAAATCGGTACGTACTATAATCAACTTATTATTGAAAGTAAAAATGGTTACTTCCTCACACATTTTTAGAGCTGGATCGTCTCTTAACACTCATATTTCTTCTCTAGTACTCCAAGAACCTCCCTTGAAACTTGTAGACTTGCAAAATTCTCATATAAGCTCTCAGTTATAGAGGCAGTTTTATAATTTTAAATTCAAATTTAAATATGAGCGCTAACATTTTAAGAAAAACAACAGCACTTCCATCAAACTAAATGAGCCTTACCTTTGGCAGCATAAAAAGTGTGATAGCTGTGAGATGAACTCACTTAAGAACAACCAGAGCTATCACTTGAGGTCTCTGTTATTAAAATTGAAATTAATAATAGAAAATTTATGGCAAACAATTGTGTCGGAGACGGAGAGGAGGAGAAAGTTAGAAATGAAGTTTCTATGTAAGCAGAGGAAGTTGAAGTATATTTTTGTGAGAAGTGTGAAAGAGACTTCACTTATAAGTCTAGCTGGTACAGGCATATGAAGGTCCATAAGGAAGCTAAGCCTACTGTTTACTTAAAGCATGACAAAGTTGATGGAAAGTATGATTGCTTTGAGTGCCATAAGCAGTACTCTCATACAAGAGATTTAAAGAAGCATCTTTTAAAAGCCCACAAAAAGAGATAGAAGTTGAAGATTAAGACACTCAACTGAAGTTGCTCAACAAAAGAAAAGCAAGGGAACCTCTTTAAGCTGTTGAGCTTTAACAAGCAAGCGAATCAGAGTATGTGAGGTTTGCACGCAACCTCTTAGCATCAGAGGTCACTAAAATCATGATTAAGATATAATACAAGAAAATTCCAGTACTAGCATAGATTGATTTAGATACTTCTCTTTAAAGTTACCTAATTCTAGAGGACTCCTATGACAAGAAAGTTATTAAGGATCATCAGTATGGTTACAAGGTATATCCTTTCAACTATCTCCTTAGTGATGATAAATATTAAATGGAGTTTACTAATGAGTATTAAGTACTCACTCAGGCTAAGTTTAAAGAGTGCAAATACTTAGTAAAGCTAGATGCTGTTCTCCTAGCCAAAGATCATGTGGTTCAGACTACCACTCTTTGAAATGACACTCAGAGATTTCATATCTGATCAAAGAAATCATAGATAGCTTGCATTAATAGCAACCTAAGTTATTCAAGGTATCAAAGAACTTCATAAGTTAGGCTTTGTTCACAGGGATCTCAAGCCTGAGAATATAATGTTGAACTTTTCACCCGTGAAAGTAACAATTATTGATTTCAACAGAGCAATAAGAGTGGAAGTATCAAGGCTTGGAAGTGTTATGGGAACTCCAGGCTATTATCCAGAAAGAGAAGACTGGAGAGATGGTGACTTTCAATGGGATGTGTGGGCTATGGCAGCAATAATCATAGAGTGCGATATGCGCGCAATGAATACTACTCTACAAGGTGCGAGAAGGATGCGAAAAAAGAATAAAGCAATTTATTGACTGAACAAGAGTATCTCAATCAATGAAACAAATGGCAGAGTCAATAATAATAAAACCAAACTCAAGATCAGACATATCAATAGAGCAGATAGAGTTGTGGTTAAGTAAGATAAACTTCAGGCCTCTACCACATGATCCTAAAGTGCATTTTGAGTGATTAAATTAAATACATTTACTATAAATTTCACATTAAAACCTATTGATAACCCCAACCCCTAACAAATTCCTTACAAATCAAAGCACTTATAAACCTCATTAAGGGGTTTTGGGGTTTTGAATACTTAGCAATATTTACTCTAATAATAAATATTGAATTTTAATTATTATCAAAGTTAAGCTTTCAAGAGATAATAAGATCGTTATCAATTAAAATTACAAAATGGATATTTCTTAGATACGATTATTGTTTTATTTTAAGTCTTTGAAAATATTGAATTAAAATAAGTAAATTAAAAGTATAATATATTTTTATCACTGCTACAGGTGTTGGCTAAAAACTTTTAATAAAAAAATGGATAAGTAAACAAATAAGTTTTAAAAAATTACTTTTTAAGTTTCTTCAACTTTATTTTATAATGTTATAAAAATTCTGAAATATTTATTAATTGTTTCTATGTCTTGTAATAAAGTAGACATCTTTGTAAATTTCTAAGAAATAATAAATTTGTTTTATCAGATATTTTGGATTTTACAGTATCTTATTTTATATTTTCAGCATTAAAAAGATATTTTATTCACATTTTATTCTATTGCTTTTAGTTAAAATAATATTTCGAAGTATGTCTTGTATTTTATCCTATTTTTATAATAAATAAGTTTATCATTTTCTAATTATGACTATATTTTGTTATATACTTGAATAAATTTTAATTAAGTTCAATTATATATAGAAGAAATATAATGTTTGTGAAGCTAAATCTAAAATATTAAGTTAAAAATTACAAAACTTTTATTTAAGGTAATAATTTAACAAATTTATAATAGTTTTACTTTAAAATATTACATCTATTGAGAATTATTTTTTTAAATTAAAATTAGTTTAAGTAATTATATGTTTAAATATTATGATTAAAATTAGAGTTATTTAATTATAATATATCCAATAAATTATACATAATTTATTTCTTCAAGTAATATTTTAAAGGCTGTACTTTCTCTCTTATATAGTAATTTACAGTTCAAGTTAATAATTTAAATTATTAGTAGATTTAAAAAATTTGTTCTGATATTTAATACTTTTTAAATAAAAATATCTATAAAGTAAAAGTAAAAGCATCAAGTAATCTTCCTATACAAAAATAATATGAATTTTCATATCAAGATTTAATGTCATTAGTAATCAAAAAGCAAATTCAAAAAAGATTGATTTTTATAATAATGTGAGAACAATTAACACTTCATACCAGTAATTTATTATCTATTCACAAGTTTGCTACAACTTTTGAAAAATTCATATTTTTATTGAAACTTTATTTAATCAAATTCATATATTTTTAAGAAATCACTTTATTTTATTCTTAGATTCTGTTTTGTTTAAGGTAAATTTGATAATCGAAGTCACTTTCTTAATATATTCTCATTTTTAGAATATTTTAGTACGAATTTTATAGTTTAAAATATTTCTGAGTTATTATAAAATTTCCCTCATTTAAACAAACACACTGTAATATTAAAATTGGATTCTATATGTAAGTTTCTAAAAAAGAGAATATCCCAAATTTATATTAAAATATATATAAAGCTTTTAATGATTTAAGTCACTTATCTGAATTTAGTTTTTTATGCAAATTTTAATAAAGACTTTAAAATTTTGCACAATTTTTAAAATAATAAGAAGTTCCTGAGGTCACACCAACTTACACAATTAATCAAGTTATGGTTGATTTCTACTCTGAATCAAACACCGACATCGTTCTCAACACCACTTAAAAGATCTACTTCAATGCTTACTACTTGGTTGCAGATACTCCTTATAGTGATGGTTCATTAGATGTATACGAAAAGGTACCACAAACTAAATATATTTATGTAATCATTTGTAAACATGAAAAAATGGAATCGTTTTCGATGTTATTGAGAGGGTAAATTAAATAAATAAATAAATATATATGTTTATAATTACCACTCGACATCGTCAATGGAGCCGTTAAAGCTTACGAAATTGCTGATCCATACTCCACACTCCTTTCCTTGTCGCTGATGTTGACTCTGATCTTAACGGATTCGGATCCTTCTCAGTCACTTAGATTAAAATCTTTTATTAATTCTAATTTAAAACCTTTTTGTCACTGTTCCTCATATAATACTATTACGATAATATTTGGTTATTTTATATTAATTTCCAGATGGATACATGCCATTCCTCCAATTCACTCTTGCTGCTCACGCCACTGAAGAGGGAAACGCCCTCGGACTTACTCTTCCATATTAAGATATCATTACTCTAAGTGGTGGTGTTGTCAGAGCCCCAATTGTTCCCTACTAAAAAATTATAATTATCATAAAATAGTTCAATATTATAATTACTCTATTATAAACACAATTCTCTTAAAAAAATTATATGATGTTTTTAACATTTTAATATATTTAGAGTTTGATAAATTAAAAGCATTATAATAGATTTAAGAGAGAGTAACAATTTATCGTTTTTAGAATATATATAAATATTAAAATTTCAGAAGCGAAGTTAACTAAATTACTTAATAAACATGTTTTAAATTTTTCTGTATCTAAGTATAATTTAAGGCTGTATACTAAAGTCAAAACAATTTTTAATTAGATCTAAGGATTTCTGGATTTGATTGCTAAAGAACAAAAAGAGATTGTCTACTAAACAATTAAATCTGTTCAAGATGCTGCTTCTGAATTACTTGTTGAAAAAGTATATCATTTTAATTTATATATTTTGAAACTCTTCAATCATGGGAGTTCTATAAACCAATATAAACTAATGTATATTAATTATTTACAATGAAATAAGTTTAATCAAAACCAAGAACTTTCTTTAATTTTTGTTTTCTTTCATGTTGATAAAGGTTTAAATTTGTTAGTGAAATATTAGGTAGGTAAAATATTTAGGAAACTTTATTATAAGTATCTGAGAGTAATTTAATCAATCTATTTTTAATATGAAAAAAATATAAATATGTCAACTAGCTTATTTTATTATAGGCTACTTATAAATAATTAGTTTTAAATATATTAGAATTCGTTTAAGAAAATTTTTAAGAATATAACTATTTCAAAACACTTTAGGCTTATAATTTAATACAATTGTTTTTTACATATAAATACTTTTATTACTATTTTTATTCTTATAATTTATTTTGAATTTAGTATGAATTATGATAGAAAAATTATGACAATAATTTTTGATATCTCACATAAATTATTTAACTAAAAATATAAAAAGGTTAATAAATTATATTAATCGAATTAAGTTGATCGATAGTAATCATTGAAAGTCAATAAAAATTAAATTTGATCGGTATAAAAATAAAAAATGATTATTGGCTTAATATCCTCCAAATTCTTCATAACTTTTATAATTTTGAACATGACGAGGAGTCTTGCAATTTTAGTTGCCGGGGCTCTATAAGTCAAAGTAGTTGCAATTTTTTATTTACTGCGAGCTTACCCACATTAGGATTTTAGACACCTCATCTCTCGATAAGTTGAGTTGCCTTTTTCACAATTAATTATTAAAAAAAGTAGGAAATTAAATAAGTCTGAAAAAAACTAAATTAAACTAGGCTTGATCTTATTTATAAGTATCAATTTAAAATTAATTGAGACATGTATATTAATAATTCTTTTTCGATTCAATCAATTAGTATTTATATTTCTTTTATAACAATTTCAATGAAATATATTACTCTTACTAGTTTAAGTTCAATCAATAAAATTGAAATATCCTCAATATTGAAAGAATTATATTATTGTGTTTACTATAGCTATTCCCGACACTGATCTTTTCCTCACTCTTGAAGAAGGTCTTTTCATTATTTCAGATAATATTTATTTTATAAAAGCGTCATGAAAAATCTGTCAATTTATTAATCAATAAATGTATTGGTTTTTTATAATTAAAATATAAGATGGTAATCAACAGACCCTTGCTCAATTCAATCAGTTCCCTAACCCATTTATACATATATATATATATGTAATAAATACAATACTATAAAATTCAAAAACCCAGCTCACTTTTAAAATCAATCAATTTTCCTATTTTTTTATCTTAACTTTACCAAAACTGTCCTTAAATATAATTTAAATTATAAAAATATATTTTTATAACAAATATTTTCATTATTAATTATTTTAATGTAAAAGATAATTCAATAACATTCATTTTAATAATTGAATTCTCTCTGTTTTGGTATATTATATATAATTATTATTTGTCCTCTTCTCATATGTAATGGAATATAATAATTAGAATATTAAAGGAAGGGCCATGAAAATTTTTTCTTATATCAAATATTTATTTTTAGTTTTATATATTTTTTAGAGTTTAAATAAATGCGAATTAGTAAGTTCTTTTGTCATCTATATATAAAATAGTTTTTACTGGCAAGAGACACATTTATAAATTTTCTTAATTATTTTTATAATTATTAACTAAATAATTAATATTTCCAAGCATTTAGTAGGTAAAATTTTGAAAATTCTTTTTGATTATTAACGAAATTTTATTGTTTGATGATTAAAAAAATAGATAAATAATTGTATCTTTTCAATATATTAAAAAGCAATTGTTCAAAAATAAAAGTTTGAGATAATAATTTATAATATTGACAGTTGAAAATTAACTTATTTTAATTAGCGAATTATAATCTAAATAAATAAATATTTAATATAATTATTCCACAAATAGATTTTTTAAATGCATTTGTATAAATTAATTAAATATCCAACACCTGGCACTTACAATTCAATTGATGTTTAATTTTAAAAATAAATATTGCTTAGATAATATACTTTTGATAAACTATTGAAATTTTGATATAATAAAAAAACTTCTATGTGTATTCAAAATTAAATTGGGATTTATTAAACCAAAAGCTGTAAATCCTTCATAATTTTTAGGACTAACATGTGAGATTCTTATAATATTTAAATAATTAATTATATCTATCAAGTAGAATTTGTATAGTGTCCAATTATTGTTCTGTCTTAATAGCAAATTATAATTTAATTAATAAACCTATTACATCTTATTATATTTATAATATGACTTTATTCGAGATTAATTAATTGCTTGAAATTTAGAATTATTTAATAAATACAAAAAAATAGGAAATTTTGAAAATTAAAAATACAAAAACAGACACAAATTAATAAATATTATTTGAGAAAATTTACAAAAACATCTAAGATCATCTTATTGTAATGCTTTCTTATAAGATCTCGTTTTAAGTATTATATTTTGTTCTCATTTCCTATAATTAAAACATAATTTCTCTTTTTTTTAGTAGTATTCACTTTGTATCTATAAAAAATTTCTTTGTAAATAAAAGAGAAATAGATAAAAAGAAGGGAGTGAAGTTTCCTGCTCTCGAGGAAGATAAAACATATTTTAGGGAAATTTCCTGCACTAAATTAAAAATATTTATTACTTACTATTTGAAATGAAATTTAACAAAAATACTTGTATTATCTAATTATATAATTATTTTTTTTTATTAATCATAGATATTTTTAAAACTTATAAATGTTTATTTTGATAGTAAATTATCCAATTTTAATGTATTATTAGCTATTTTTATCAAAATTTAGTTTTGCTTATATTATCAAATATCAAATGAATACTTAACTATTTAAGCTCTAATAATATAAGTACACTATCCTCTCCAATTATTTTCTTGTAAATTAATATTGTAGGAATACATTCGAATTTAGGAAAATATTTAAATTTAAATTTATAATTAAATAAAATCTTGGCAGTTAAAGTTGGCCAATTTAAAATGATCTTGGGCTCATTCGATAGGGAATTTAAAATTACCTGGACTTTACTATTGGCGGTACTATTTTATCGCATCCCTGAAGCGAGATAACTCGACTTTAATGTGAGGGTATAATTTAATGAATTTAGATGGGTTTAATTAAAGTCGAGTTATCTCCCTCCAGTTATGCGATAAAATAGTACCGCCAATAGTATAGTCCAGTTAAATTTAAACTCTCTATCGAATGAGCCCAAGATCGTTTAAATTGGCCAACTTTAACTGCCAAGATTTTGATTAATTATAAATTTAAATTTAAATAATTTCCTAAATTCGAATGTATTCCTACAAAATAACTATTAGCAATTTTATGTAAAATTAAAAAAAATTACATATAAAAAAAGTGTAGGAAACTTTCCCCTAAAAAGATTATAAATAATAAGGATTAATTACTTATACTTTTTTATCTGAAACCTTTATTATCCCATTTTAATTTAAAAATATTTAATAAAATTCAATTTAAATTCAAGTTAGTCTCAATGTAAATTTCAAAAAATTCCCATATAAATAGATTTCTATAAATCTAGCTCAGCAATATTCTATAATTTTTAAAGCCAAAGATCAAATAATTTTAGCTGCATTTATAACATTTACAATATAATTAATTTTAATATTTATTTAATTTTTTATAACAATTGCAATACAATTATAACTCCACTTTAAAAATATTTATTTGATAAAAACCGAATTAATTTAAGCTCTTAAAAGATTAAATTAACAATCAACTCTTTATAATTTTTTTAGTTTTTTTAATTATTTTATAATTTTAACCATTAATTTAAATTATATTCGTATATCGCATTAAAATATATATTAAAATTGATGTCAGCGTGAAATCCTACAACTTAAACAATAAACCATTTTTAATTTCATTTAAATAAAACTTCGAAAAAGTTATTCTTAGCATGGTTTCACTTGTTCACTCTTTAATCTTATTTATAAAATTTATGATGTTTATACTTTTTTTAGGAAATAAGATAAAATTACAAAATTTTTAGTAATTTAATCATAGCTGATTTTGGAACTGATTATTCATTTACTAATCTTGCTATTGTTGCCACTGATTCAAGCACCTTAGCAATTTCAATGTGCTCACTTTTCAGATATTAAAAATATAAATATAGTAAATACAAAATTTAAAATTTAAAAATATGAAATATTCTTTTTTAGTCTATACCATCTGGGATTTAATCTTTATTATTAATAAGGAAGAATAAAAATAATTTTGATACGTTTGCTCAGATAATTGATTGCTTTTAAGAATTGTTTTAAAAATTATTATTTATAAAAGCTAAGATTAGACTTAAATAAAAATTAATAATAAAATGATTAAAAAATTTAATTACTGGGATAAGAAAAATTTATTAAATTAAAATTATAAATTAATCTAATTTCAGAACAAAATTAAAATATTTTTACTTGTATAATATGTAAAATTTTTTCTTTTGATTAATGAAATAGTTATTATTGAAGGAATACATTAAAATATGACAAATAAACTTAATATAAATTTGGGCAAATATTGGACGATTCTGGGCTCTTTAATAGAATATTTAATATATTAATAGGACCATATTATAAAGGTTCTATAAAATATAATATTTAGAAGAGAATTAACTATATAAATTGGATAAATTTTAAATCATACATTTTTTTATCTTATTACATTAAAGCTATATCGCTACTAATATTGGATAAATCATCATAGTTAATAGTAAGTTTACACTTTAAGGTTTTTTTAAGATTAAGGAGATTTCTAACACTATTCATAAATAAGTTGTAATTCACCAATATTTCATTTAAATTCTATCAATAAGTCGCCTACAAACCATATGCTGAAATCACAATTTACAACGAAGATGGTCCAGTCGAACAAATTATTGATGGATCTAATGGTTACGAATTCCTTCAATAAATGTTAAAAATAAATATTTAAAATAATATATTACTATTTTAAAATTAAATAAAAAGATTTAGTTAAACAAAGTAAGAAAAATCTATTTTTCATTTAAATATTTATAGAAATTATCATATCAACAAAATGGAAATTTTATTTGATAACTTAATAAAACCTCTCTTTTTGAAATAATATTAAATTGATTAAATATGAGTGAAAATTTTTATAGTATAATATCATTAAATAAATTTTATTATAGTAGATTATATAGTATTATATAATATTTTATAATTTTAAATCATTTTTTTAATAAATATTATTGAAATTTTAAATTGGTGATACCTCATTAGAAACAGTCACTTTTGAAAAAGCAAGCATTCAAAACCCACAAAACCCTTTCAGTAGTTTGATTGAGTTTTGATTGATAAAAGTAGACTATTAGTGCATACTATATTAGGGTTTTAATAGGGTTAATGTAGGGTTTAATGTTTAAATATTAGTAATTCAAGTGAGTATATGTGAGGTTTCGGGTCTGTTTATGACAGTGTGTAAATAGATTTATTGTTTAAGTTTCGATATGGATGTAATGAATATTGTGAATAGCTCAAGCCTGTTCTGAATTATACGTCTATAGCAAGGCTACTACTCCATAAATATCCAGCAACTGTGAGGTCTCACAGTCTATTAGCATTGGATTTGAAGAGATAGCATCGTAATTCTAAGCCTACGAGACCCTTAAAATTTTAGCAGCATCATATTGACTATCTTATTAATGATAAGACTCTTAAATACTGGGCTCACTTCTCTCTCGCCTAAAGAGCTGTGATGTTTCATCGCCAATTTCCTGAGCTTCATATCTCTGCATAATCTATAGCGAACATTTACTTACAAGACAGTTGATCGCATTAAGAGAGTGATTGACTTTAATGTTCCATTTTATAAGGATAATTTAAATTATATATTCGATTAAATAGAGGTCTTAAGAGCATAATATAAAGTTCATACACGCTGATGAGGCAGTATTTACATTCAATACCTTTATATCAAGGTCTTGGTACAAGAGAAGAGGTATAGTAATATAGGTGTTTATGACTAAAAGGTTAAGGTGTAAACTCATGCTATTCTTTGGTGGAATAAGTGAAGATAGTGGCCTCGAGACTTATGTTATTCACCCTCGTTCTATAAAGACTGAATAATATATATTAAGTTCTTGCAATAACTCAGATAAGTACGCTGACTGAGAGATTATTCTATTCGTTGATAACTTGTCAGTTCATAAAATTAAAGACTCAAGGAAGGAATAAGAAAGGCAAAATATAACACCTGCATTTAATGTTCCTTACAGCACTTATTTCAATGGAATTGAATTATATTGGGAGTTATTGAAAGGCCACTACAAGAAACTCCTACTCTATCACTTGATGCATGACTTGAAGATAGATACAGTCGATTTTATTAAGAGTGCTGCAAGAGAGTCAGCGATGATAGAGCTAAAGTATGCGCAAGAGAAGGGAGATTTTGTGTATATAAATAAGTTTTAGATTTAAACGAATGAATAAGCTCACATATTAAATTTGCCTGTAAAAGTATTTGCCTTCTCTTTCTTTTCTTCCTCTTAAGGCTTGCTTGGGCCTATGTTTCTTCTCTTAGTCCCAGCTCCCGCATCTATGTTCATCTCTTCTGGCTTTTATAAATCTTTGAAGAGTCTCTTACTCAATTCATGTTTTACTTGAGACTTTCTCTCTCTGTGTAATTTGCTGCGCTCTTTCATCAAGTAAATAGCAGTACCAGGTTTCTCTATAAAGTTAGAAGGCTAAGCTTACTTGAGATGAAAGGATGCTTTTGAAGTTCCTAGAGCCAGGTCTCGCTGATTTTAATACCTTGCTTCTCTTTTTCTTCAGGAGAGATGCTGTAGCGTTTCTTATGAGCTTCTTAAATTACTTCATTTAAGTACTCTGGTTTCAGAGTTCCAAGGACACCAAAGAAAAAGTTTCTCTCTGGCAACTTATTAGAGAGTTGCAACTTTGATGAAAGGTAGAGAGCAACATCTGGATCACTCATAGCATCATCATAGAGGTTTGTTACTTAAATTTCAGGGTAGTTAGGTATCTAATATCACCCCCCCCCCCTTGTCCCCCCCCCCCCACTTACCTTATTTCATTAGACTTAAAAGCTTTTTTCTCTTCACTCAGTAAGGCTTTTAAGAATGAGATTTTAGTTCATTCCTAAGTCGGCAAGAATAATCCAACTATAATGGATTTATTAATCTTACTTAAGAACTTATCTTGTTATACCAAATATCTATAGAGGTCCTCTTTACTTCGAAATTTTCCTATTAAGTCTTGAGATTAAATTCTCTTCATTGCATCATTCATAGACTCTATCTTGCTTCCTCTTTCTAGAAATGTTAATGAAATTTAAAATTATGGATATCCATTCTAAGTTTATTAAAATCTTATTACTAAATAGGGAGGACCTACTGGAGGTAAACCTTGAAAATATATGCGGAGAAGCTTTGAAAAACTTGCTCCAAGTTTCACAGATTGATTTCAATCTATCTCTATTAAATTGCTCCTAATAATGTTTATTATTTTAGGAGGTCCTCCAAATTAAGTTCAAACTTTATTAGGAGTTAAATTTTAAGGTTAAAACTTAATTAGGAGCATATTAAGTTTAAAAATGTTTAATAACTTTACCTCCAAATTAAGTTCAAACTTATTTTGGAGGACCTCCTAGAGAAACAAAACTTCAATTAGGAGTATTTTAATTTACTAAAATGTATAAAATTCTCATAAAATATGCCAACTTACAGTCTTTTATGGTTGTTTAATTTTCTAACCTCTTAGCCAAGAATCTACCAGAGTGTCTTATACGCGACTATTAAAGTTTATCAAGGTATATTTTAACATTACTATAATAAAATATATCAGCAAACTAAAATGAGCGCTAACCTTCTGAGAAGAGCGGCATTACTTGGGTAAAATTAATCAAAATTATCATTCCAGCAACCAAGAAAAGTAGAGACCAGAGACGCTTGTACTCAGTGGGAGCCTACTTATGATAACTTAGACCAGTCTAGTTTTGATATTTAAATATAAGTTAAATAGGAGGTTATCCAAGAAGCTGTGCAAATTGAGGAGGAAGGTTAAACAACCCGCCATAGAGCATTAATAAATTCCAGCTAAAGTTGACTATTAATGCAAAGAATGCAATAAAGTTTTCCCTTACTAGTCGACTTATAAAAGACACTTGAGAGATATACACAACGATATGCCAAGGTTATATCTCCAGCATTAAAAGAAAGATGGGAAGTATGTCTGTGAGTTCTGTGAGAAGCCATATTCTCATACTAGAGATCTCAAAGTGCACTTAAAGAAAAAGCACAATTAAAGTTTTGTCTTTATTCATGAACCTACTGGGAATAGATTCCTCTAAAAGAAAAGATCAAGAAACCCAGTGGAGTCTCTTAGAGTTGAAGTCTAGAAGTAAAGTTAAAATGAAGAAAGCAGTCAAGAACTTTCCAGTCTCTGAGATCAATAAAATCATGGTTAAAATAGAGGCAATGAAGATTCCCATATTATAAATTTTTGACTTAGATTCTTGCCTAGAAAGCTACCTCACTCTTGAAGATAA